>JAAGKR010003458.1:0-32570 GCA_011419295.1 Clarias macrocephalus
ATATATATATATATATATATATATATATATATGCTACTTTTATTTAGCAACATAAAATACTTTTTAAAAAATGCCCAGTGTAAAACAGCTGCTATAACAACAGCTAAACATTTTTGAGATTGAAAAGAATTTTTTTTTTTTAATTTACATACATGAAAAGAAATTCCATATTCCCAGCAAACTGAAGACGGTTCAATATAATATCCCATTAGCTTTCATACAATCTACAGAGTAACAACCTTGTTCACTATACAAAGTCTAATAAAATGACCACAAATACATAAATAAGTAAATACAATAAAATAAAATAAAATAAAAAATAATCTCCCTAATCCAGGATTATGTCAACATGAGGCAGACTGCTGGCTCTAAATAAAATCAGTGAATGGACCTAGACATGTATGCAAACGCAGAGAGCTTTAACAAAGCAATTACACTCCATTAAGTCAACAATATCAGCTGCACTAATTCAATAAAACAACATTCTGACAACATAAAGTTGCAAATCACACACATATGGCATGACACACTGATATCAAAATGAAAGATTTGAAATGTCTTTATCTCTCCCTTATAGAAACTGTACCTTCTTAGTGATGTTTTGACATCTTCAGCTTGGCATTGGCAATGCAGACCAACTAACACCAGGAGTAGTTGAATCAGGCTCCTAAGCACACCACATTAGAGTACCCTTAAACACAGGCTATATTAATTAATATTACAAAATAAACTTTTTTTTTTTTTTTTAACTCGGAACATTTAGCTCCAGAAATTTGCAGTGTTAAGGTATTAAGACCCATAAACTGAAAACCAGAAAAAACGCAAAGATCAACCAGAGGATGTTCATTGTGCCAAATGGATTGGTTTAAGAATGAAACAAAATGTGCAAAGAAAATCAAACATGTTGGATGCCGAGTTAAGAAAAAGGGCTTTTATGATCTGGTGGATTTGAGATTAAAAGCAAAAAAAAAAAGCCAAGTCTCTAAACTTATACTGCATTCTGCTTAGAACAAGGACTATTCAAAGGCAATACAGGGCTCTAAACATTGGTTCATAATCTGTAATTATTACAAGAATTTACAGCCCTGCACAAACTGCTAGAATTGTCTATTGTTTTCAGTGTTGCCATAGGAAAGGTCAATAGCTAGTTGACCTTGGGGGACAAAAAAAGAAAGAGAAAGAGAATATTTCAGAAGGACACTGTCATGTTTTGTAAATTGGTTTTGTAATTTAAAATAATGCGATTTACCTATTAAATGACAGCTCTGCAAAAAACTGTGATCCAAAGGGCCCTGGTAAATGTCATGAATTCAGAGTTCAGTTTTTCTCCTATTGTAAGCCCCCCCCATCCCCCCCCCTCCCCCCCGCGCGCACCTACCCCACTTTCCAACGTTAACCGGACTGTAATCAGGGCTTGAGGAGCACTCAAATGCAATAAAAGTACCCCTGTTTAGGCTCTATTAGCGGCTGTGCTCTTTAAAAAGGTCGATAACAAATGCCATTATAATTGGATATTGAGTGATTAAAGTATATGCTGCTTGTAATGGGCAATTAGTATTGAGCAATATGTCAAAGTTTTACCTAGCAGACATAAAAAGTATCAGTTTTCTTCTCGAGCATTGTCAAAGAGGTTGCCAGTTCTGATTAAAAGAATGATGACCTTTAAAGTCTAGCCATGTAATTTGATATCCTCACCCCCCCCCCCCTCTTATCTCGATCCATTGATTGAAGAATAAAGCCTTGATTGTGTAAAGGGGTGCTTTTACAATTTGACACAAAACGGATGCGGTGAATGGACTTGCCAAAGTAAGTTTTAGAAACAGTAACAAGGAGACAAGGGAAGTGTGCAGTGTCTCTGGGATTGCCTTAGCCGAAGTTTCAAGGCTAGGGACAGGAAACAGACAAGCAAAGCTATTATAAGCTTGTCTATAATTAGAGTTCAGACATCAGGCCATGACAAAGGCTAGAGCTAGAAGACAGTAATCAAAAGACAGCAGACTATGAACTAAAAGACTAAATGCCCCCAAATATATTATTTCAGCTAATTGCAAAAGACAATGAGTAATTAGCAAGAACAGGAAGCAAATGCCATATGAGGAAAATGAAAGCTGTAAAATAAATGGCCATGAGAAAAACAAAAGAGTAGTTGACAGTTGGGTGGTGGTCAAAAATGTGGATTTGTGTGTTGTGGTCAGATATAATAGAAAATATGAAATAATTCAGCATAATTCAGGCCAATGGCATGTTTGGTTAAAAAGAAACTGTCTTAAAGGAACAGGCTCAGACATTTAGCATGTATTTTAATTATTATATAGTCTTGTAATTTGTGGACCTGCTCTATGGCCACACGGTGGCTAGTGATTAGCCCTGTACCCTGCACCTTCAGGTCCTTTGCAATTCTATCCACCATGTTCTCCCTGTGCTAGGTGGGTTTCCTCCGGGTTCTCCGGTTTCTTCCCACAGTCCAAAGACATGCATATTATGCTGATTGGCGTTCCCAAATTGCCCATAGTGTGTGAATGTTAACCAGAGATTCTACCACGGTCGTGCAAATGGGAATGAATACAATGGTCACAATTGGGCTCCACGGTCCCTGGTTGGACTTCCTAGATGGAAGGTTCCTAGATGGATAGAGATGGATGGACCTGTTTTATGGCTGGTGATGGTGTGAACGATGAATTTCCCAAAAGCTTCTGGTGAATTATGGCTGGCTTTGCCAAGAGGCTTATACTTGTCTGTGAACAGATTCTGACATCGGTGCCTAACATCAATGGGATCAATGGGAATTCTAAAAACATATGAGTGTTATGGTCTGGTGTCCAAAAACTTTTGACGATATAGTGTACCTTTCTGCAGGACTGGAACTGATCATGTTTATTTGCAGTATGCTCTACAAGAAAATCTTCTCCTTGTCTTCACAGCTCTCACTTCTAATAATGGCCGCATGCTAAAAAATGTACTTGCAGAAAACGAATAAGAAGCTCAGCTGCCCTTCTGATGAGGCAAGAGGAATGGTGGTGCAAAGCTTGACTGAGATTTCCCTCTTGCCTCTGTTTGATTTATTACCTCTGCTCTCCCTCATTCCTCCCTCCCCTTCCCTTCCCTCACGCCTCAGCTTTACTATCTTATCCCATGGCTTAAACATATTTGTTTGGACCCCATCTGGACAGAGGCTTACAGCTCTACCTTGTCATGAATCTGGAGGGGCTTGACAGAAAGCAGGAAAGGTGGCAAGGACAATACAATTAGTCATTCTCTCTTCCTTTTCTCTGGCTGGAGAACATTCCCTGGAGATTTACAAAGAGGAGATACAAGGGCCTGGATTTGAGATTCAGTATGCAAAACGCAAAAGCCAAGCAGATCTTTCAATATGGTGTTTGGGGGCAGTTTGTGGTGCCTGGAATTTCAATAAAGTGTGTTTCCACAAGGGATAACATGGAGCATAGCTAATGGTCTTGGTTAAACTGATACTCCGTTCTTCCCTACTGTAGATACATTTCATTCACTCCATCCATCTATATTATTCATCCATTTTCTTCTGAAATATCCAAAACTCGTTCTTAGTAGCCACCACCTCCAGCTCCCCCTCAGGTACTCCCAGTCCAGACAAATTATATAACCTCACTGTCTAGCCCAAGGTCTGCCCTGGGGTCTGCTTGTTGTTGGACATGCCTGAAACATCTCCCCAAGGAGGCATCCAGGAGGTGTCCTAACCAGATGCCCAAACCACCTTGATTGGCTTCTTTTAATGCAGAGGAGTGACTCTACTATGTCTGAGGTCCTTACACTATCTCTTAGTCTAAGCCCAGACTCCCTGTGAAGAAAACCCATTTCTGGTGGTTGTATCCGTGACCCAGAGCCATAAGTGAGAGCTGGGCCGTAGAGTGATGGGTAAATCGATAGATTCTCCTTTCCAGCTCTGTCTCTCTCAATTCCATCTACATCTTATTGCATAGTGGTACGTAAAAATTCTCATATCTACAGAGTTTTACCCAGTCTATCCTTCAGGGATGGTTACATTTTTAACCAGAAGATTGTATCAGGAAGAAAGAGAATAAATGTGTTGATGGATGAGGCAAGTTTTTTTTTTTTTTTTCAGGCAATCTTGAGTAAAAAAAAAAAAAAAAAAAAAAAAAATTCAACATGTAACTTCTGGTTATTAATAAGCAGCTAAGTGTTTTGAAAATAATATGGTTAATTTGCACGATTGAGAATCAAAGAGCTAAAAATTACAACGCAGCAGCTAGAAACATCTTTGATGAATTCCCCTTTGGCTTATTATTATTATTATTATTATTATTATTATTATTATTATTATTATTATTATTATTATTATGTATTTCTAAAACAATTAAAGCTTAGTGAAGTCAATTGGTTTTATTTGTATAGCATATTTAAAACAACAGCATATCACCTAAAGTGTTTTCCAGTAGAATACATACCGTATAGTACATACAAGCAACTGTATATAATCTTAGAGGGGGAAATAAATATGATTTTAAAAAACCCTTACAAAAGAGTAATTAAAAAGTTCATAAACAGTAGTCAAAAGTTAAAGCATAAAAAATTAATTAACAAAAAATATAAATTATAAAAGTTAATTAAACTTACAAAGTAAACAAATAAAAAAAAAAGTGGACTTAACACGTAACCTTGCGGAACCACAAATTGAACTAAACAATCTGAAAAAAGAGGCGACCAAACACAGAGAGAACATGCAAATGCCATGCACACAGAGGCAGGAATCGAACCCAGACCCTGGAGGTGCAAAGCAACAGCGCTAACCACTACGCCACCATAAATCTAAATATCCAAAATATTGGTAACATCATGGAAATAGAACAAATTCCCATAGGTTCCTAGCATTCTCCACAGACCAATTGTCAGTAAAATATTCATGCTTCTTAGAAGTAGTGCTTAATTTTAGATCTGATGTCACAGGGATTTTGGGATCATTCAATCTTCTGTGCATATAAAAGCCTGAAAGAAGTACAAGTCCTATGGTTCCAATTTATCACTGTGTCTAGTGCAATAGCCATCACAGCATCCAATTTCCCTTGTTCTTTTATTTTTTGTTCATCTTCTATAACACTTATCCTGTATAGGGTCGCAGGAGGCCTGGAGCCTATCCCAAGAGACTATCCCAGGACTATCCCACACACACACACACACACACACACACACACACACACACACACACACACACACACACACACACACACACATGACTTTTGATTGTGGGATGAAACTGGAGTACCCAGATAAAACCCACATACCCAACCTTCTACCCTGTAGGTGGACTTTGGCGCTACAGTGCTAAACACTACGCCACCATATGTTAATGTCCTCTTAAACTTTGAAGCAGGTCACTACACATTAGGTCATACCCATAAGGTTGGATGTAGTAGTAGGTGCAGTTACTTGTGACTTTTATTATTTTTGCTGCTGATCATCGGGCAATCGATACACCCCAACCTGGAGATATTTTATCGTTTCTAGTTTAGGGTTTGCTAGCTGTTTGTCATTCACACACTAGGGGCAATTTGTGAACGCCAATTAGTCTAATCTGCATCTCTTTGGACTGTGGGAGGAAACCCACCAAGTACGGGGAGAACATGCAAACTCCATGTACACAGACTTGAGGCAGGAATCGGACCCAGACCCTGGTGGTGCAAGGTGCTAACCATTACGCCACTGTGCTACCCTATATTAGTAAAAAAAA
Source organism: Clarias macrocephalus (assembly GCA_011419295.1). Classification (NCBI taxonomy): domain Eukaryota; kingdom Metazoa; phylum Chordata; class Actinopteri; order Siluriformes; family Clariidae; genus Clarias; species Clarias macrocephalus. The sequence continues at coordinate 5,723 of JAAGKR010003458.1, forward strand.
AATACTAATCATAATAATTGATTATTGACATCTGATTAGCACTACATTACTAAATAGGTATTGCATATGTCTTCACTTGCTAGAGTGATATTTGGTTTCTAAACCACTTCATTTCCTATTCACTCAAAAGACCAAGGCTTGTGAATTCACCCAGATAATGTGGTAGTGAATATATCCATCTTTCACATCCTACATCCTTTGCCATTCAGTGAGGCTACATTTTTTCTTGTGCCTCTTCTATCAACAAAGCAAAGGCTCAAAAATGGTCAATTCTCCAACAAAACCATCAACTGCATCATTTTTGTTCCATATTCCCACTTTCACCTTGTTTTGAATAAGTGCACTTATGCAGCACACATCAGTACCACAAATAGAGATTTACATGCGAAAATAATTCCCCGGAATACCAATGGCCAGATCATTAACTGCTGTAGGTCTAATGAAGAGAATGAGAAAGACACCTGTGACAGTTCACATTCAGGATGACCCACACCCACACACAGAGCATGAAAAACAACCCACTTCAGCTTGAACTGGATAAAAGCAATAAGGTCGGAGAGCATCGATCTTTCTCCCGAGCTGAATCGGCAGCAAGAGCGCTAATGAACTTTAGAGCCTGTTCGACCAAATTTCAAAGTGGGCTGAGATACTCTTAAGCTTCATGCCATCTGTCTAGATAAAACACTGTCCTGTGTGTCTAGCAGAAATGAATGAACAAGTATTAAAGTATCTATATAACCACTTGTTGAGAGCTGTGAATACTTTTAATTACAGAATCTGATGGTTGCTAAGGATATCTGAAATAGATACGTGATTAAAATTCTGTCACTGTAAAACGTACCTGCGAGATCATCAGAGATAAAAACATACTGTAGTACGCAAGAACGTCAACACAAGTAATGCACGGTGATGCATTATGCTACCTCAGACTCGGTGTATTATTGGATTATACTCTTTTTTATATTCTTTTGCTGATGCATCAAGAAAACGTGCTTAAGTAGGTATTCATTTCAAAGCAAAAAAAAATCTGCCTATATTTCTGAACTATTCAAACATCCTTACAATGATGGTGATCACTGTTGCAACAGCAGATGCTTATACAGTAATTGTAAAGTTTGCAGCAGAACAATAGAAAAGAAAATGAGAAAAAAAAAAGTGATATTGGATTACCTATGCTTACCTATGAGTCTTGTCATGTTAAACTCTCCTGTGTGTTTTACGGTTCAACAAAACTATTATTTACAGGATTGTCATTACCTTTCATGGTAAGTATATGTACAAAAATATGTATGTGTTCTTTGGATGATAATAATATTAATATTAATAACAACAACAACAACAATAATAATAATAATAGCAATAATATAATATAATTATTATTATTATTATTATTATTATTATTATTATTATTATTATTATTATTATTAATGTCTAATAATAAAGTCACAGACACTGTGATTTGATGCTTATGGATATTTTCTCATGTTGATTTCATTACTTAGCTATTTCAAACTATCTTTTTGTAGCAAGTTAATTTGCTCTGGTTGTGTGGGACCTCACAGAAAGCTCCTTATATTATAATTACACAAAATCTTTTTTTTTGGTGTACCTGACTGCTCAAATATTTAGGAATACCTCTTGTGCTTCTCCTTTTGCAAAGTCACAGTTCTGCTCCTCCTTGATCCCTTTTTCTACACTCTTTCTGACACAGTACCAGTCAAATGTTTGGACACAGGTTTGGATTTTTTTTATTTTATTTTTTATTTTTACATTTTCTACATGCGTATTAATGTGAAGATGTTAATTGAGCATGTATGTAGTTTATTCATGATAGCTAAAAAAAGTTCTGATCATTTAAGCTAATATCTGTCATGTTAATCTTTCGGTTTTAAAAAGATCTTGAGGGGTCACCATTATTTTAACCGAAGGTACAGTATTTTGGAAATTACCTTTAAATACATTTTGTATGTAAATATGTAAATGCTGTATGCTATTGCTGTACAAGTCTTTGTAGGAGAGAGGCTGAAGCAAGCAGATTATTTTATACCTCGGATTTTATGTGTCATTGTTACTGTATGTCAGGATAAATGGGGACTTTCTCCAAACCAGGGGCGGATCTACCGGGGTGACACGGGGTGGCAATTGCCACCCTAAGAAAAAGCCTTGCCACCCCATTTGCCACCCCAGCACTAGTGTCCTAGTGTTCTAAAAATAAAAAAGTTTTTTAATTTATCTGACGTTCCAATCCAGATATCAGGTTCAAGTCAATCACACATCAGCCTTTATTTCATTTTTATAGGACAATGTAAAAATGTGCACCCTAGTGTATACACCGAATAAGAATAGCGTTCCTTGAATCAAAAAAAACAAAACATGCAAGGATGGTTGCTTTAGTGTTGCCACCCCTCATAATTTTAATGCCACCCCCTTGCCACCCCATGAATACTTTTCTAGATCCGCCCCTGCTCCAAACAAGCAACAGTGTCAGCTTTCAACTCAACACAATGCAGAAATGCACCGGCTACATACTGTATGTACTGAGTCATACTGTATCTTTAAAATGATGCTAGATAAATGTTTTGGCATTGCATCCTGTAGCTCACGGTACATTGAACCTACAGTAGCATACGGTTTGTGTAATGTATGTTTCAAATCGGGTAAAAAACTTCATATTGATCAGTTTTACAATGTAAAATGTGAGATGTTGGTGTTATATCTATACTTTACATCGCATTAGTCATGTGATGTATCACTGTACTGTTATACTGACGTATTTTGAACCCAAAGCAGATTTATTGATGTGTTATATAGATTTTTCACTTCTTTACTGTGACTCCTAGCTTGCTCATATTTTTTTTGTAGTGCGCTACAGTACAACCAGCTTTGCATTACTTCTAGCTTTTGACAGTTAATTACACTTTTTTTAAGCTCTGGCACCAGAATCTTTAAGTTATTTAGGTACATGGCGAAATCTTCAGACCTCAAACCATATCACACTGTAGATTGACCTTAACTACTGTAATCTTATAACTTATAGTTGTTTTTTCTAAGTGTTCCCGGAAACCTTTGGCCTTTTTGACTTATTTTGCATGTCCCCTCAGTTATATATTAAAGATCACTATGCAGACTAACACCTGAGCTCTGATGGCTGCCTCATAAATAATTCAGGAGGCAAAGAAAGCACAAACAAGATATTTCAGCCTGACAGCTGTCTCACGTTCTGAAGCTATGTAGCTGGATCTAGGCCGGATGATGCGTGATAGAAATCTACCCATTATTTTCTTCTCTCTCTCTCTCTCTCTCTCTCTCTCTCTCTCTCTCTCTCTCTCTCTGTCAGGCTACACATGCTATTCCAGAGATATAGCCGTGATCCTAAACCTTTTTGTATGTCAATGTCCATTTTTAAAGGTGATGCATAAATAAAAATGGATTGACCTGAATCAAACATCTTCTACCACACTTGTCTCATTTTCTCCAACATCGGCTCTGAAATGATTTGTCAAAATGATTTGTTTAGCTTTTAAAATGTGAAAATTACATGCAAAATTACACCAACTTTACTCAAACAAATAAGAAACGGTGTTTTACATTAATTTGATTTTTTTTTCTATTCAATGATTTTAACATTTACATTTTTACCTTTTTTTTTTTTTTTTTACATATTATATCTGAGTGGGAAATCTGAACCTGATTCAAATATGTTGATCATTGTATATCCATGGATTGTACAGTATGATCCAATACAGTCCCATGGGGAAAATAATTATTTGATCAACTGTAGATTGTAAAAGTTTGCCCACTTACAAAGAAATTAAGGGGCTATAATTTTTTTATCATAGGTTTATTTCGAAGGATAGAAACAGAATTTCAATAAACACACACACACACACACACAATATAAATGTTATAAATTGAGTTGGGTTTCAGGGTGCAAAATGAGTATTTGACCCCCAACCAACCAACGATAATTCTGGCTCCCACACACTGGTTCTGTGCTCATGTGGTACACAGATTAATTTTAGAAGCTCTTCCTAACAACAGCTCATTATGTGCGTAAAAGCCACCTGTTCACAAAATCTCTATCTATCTTTCATTCAAACCTCACCACCATGGGCAAGACCAAAGAGCTGTCAAAGGACACCAAGGACAAGATGGTCGACCTGCATAAGGCTGGAATGAGGCGCATCAGCTTGATGCCTCTGTAGTTGCTGCAGCTCTGCATATCTTCCTTGTTCTTAAAAAATCGGAACTTAAACACTTCATATTTTCTTCTTCTTGACCATTAAAGTCAGCTCTAATGACCAACCTTTCTTCTTTGGCGACACTCACTATCATTTTGTCTAGCTCATTTTTCTTGGAAAAAATGGTGTGTGGAAATAATTCCCAGAATGTGAATCCTGGAATATGCTACTGAAGTTCATAGATGTGATAATAGATGTGGTCTGTACATTCAGGTCATCAGCTGACTTAACTGGGACTTCAGCTGGAACATAACATTGCCGACCCCAGACCTGACCAACTGAAGAATCTTTATACTCACTAGCAAATTTTAAAGTTTGAAAGCAAAGTTCCTTTTTTTTTTTTTTTTGACTATTCTGAGTACTCTCACAAACAAGTGACTTAGCACAATATATATAGCACTACATATATAGCACTATATATGAAATAGACAGTATATGGCAGGAATATCATTGAAAAGTTGATTTATTTCAGTAATTCAATTCTAAAAGTGAAACCCCATGATATGGATTTATTACACACAGACTGATATTTCAACAGTTTATTTCTATTAATTTTGACGAATAAGGCTTACAGCTAATGAAAAACCTCAAATTCAATATCTCAGAAAATTCGAATATTACTTAAGACCAATAAAACACAGAAATGTTAGACTGCTGAAAAGTCCGTATGAACATGTAAAGCTCTCAATACTTAGTTGGAGTGAGTTACTGCAGCAATGTGGTGTGGCATGGAGGCGATCAATCTGTGGCACTGCTGAGGTGTTATGGAAGCCCAGGTTGCTCTGATATTGGCCTTCATCTCTTCTGCGTTGTTGTGTCCGGTTTCTCGCAACTTCCTCTTCACAATACACTAAAGATTCTCTATAGGATTTAGGCCGGCCGAGTTTGCTGGCCAGTCAAGCACAGGGATACCCCGGTCCTTAAACCACACTGTAAAAAATAGTAGTTGTGGTTGCCAGAATTTTACCGTAAAAAATACGTTATTGCACTGTCAAAAAATAAAGCGTAAATTTTACGGTAAAAATACGGCAGCCGTGGTTGGCAGAAGTTTACCGTGAAAAATATGGTAGCAACGTTTTTAGGTTGTACGGAATTGCACTCATTTTACAGATTTCAATTGTTTTCTTTTTTTCAAGCCTGGCCGGGAATCGAACCCAGACCCTGGCGGTGCAAGGCAACAATGCTAACCACTACACGACTGTGCTTGCTACACAAATGTTGTCGTTTTGTCGTTGTCAAACAACGTCAAAAATTGCACAGCAAACATGGTAGTGTAACGGTTAGCACCGTCGCTTTGCACCACCAGGGTCTGGGTTCAATTCCTGGCCAGGCTCGAAAAAAAAGAAACAATTGAAATCCATAGAACATACAGTATAATGAGTGCAATTCCGTACAACCTAAAAACATTGCTACCTTTTTTTTATGGTAAACTTCTGCCAACCACAGCTGCCGTTTTTTTTTACCGTAAAATTTACGGGTTATTTTTTTACAGTGCAATAACGTATTTTTTACGGTAAAATTCTGGCAACCAAAGTTGCCGTTTTTTTACCATAAAATTTACAATTTATTTTTTACAGTGCAGGTATTAGCACTTTTGGCAGCTGGTCAGCAGATGGACGCATGGAGTGCTCTAAAACCACCTGATCAAACACAGTGAACCAACACCAGCAGATGACATGGCTCCCCAAACCACCACTGACCGTGCAAACTTTACACTGGACCTCAAGCAACTAGGATTCTGTGCCTCTCCTCTTTTTTTTCCAGACTCTGAGACCTTGATTTCCAAATGAAATGCAAAATTTAATTTCATCTGAAAAGAGGACTTTGACCCACTGAGCAACTGTCCAGTCCTGGCTTGACACAAGGGATTTAACAGTTGTAGCGCATGTCCTGGATATGTCTGAGTGCAGTGGCTCTTGAAGCACTGACTCCAGCTGCAGTCCACTCCTTGTGAATCTCCCCCAAATTGTTGAATGGGCTTCATTTCACAATCCTCTCAAGGCTGCGGTTATCCCTGTAGGTTGTGCATCTTTTTATCTGTGCAGGGTCTCAATGACCGCCTTCTGGACAACTGTCAAGTCAGCAGTCTTCTCCATGATTGAGTAGCCTCCTGAACCAGACTGAGAGAACATGTCAAGGCTCACGCAGGTGTTTGGAGTTTATTTAGTTGATTGGAGTGTGACACCATGAGTCTCCAATATTGATTTTTTTTCACAATATTTAAATCTTTTGATGGCTTTTCATTAGCCGAAATAAAAAGAAATAAACACTTGAAATCCATCAGTCTATATATAATGCATATAAATAAGATATGAGTTTCACTTTTTGACTTGAATTACAAAAATAAATCAACGGTTCAATGTTATTGAGATGCACCTCTATATATAAAAAGAGAGAGAGACAAATACATTGTTTATTATTTATTTCTTAAAAAAAGAGAGAACTTATTATATATCATGTAACTGTATATCCTAAGCCATATCACTAAATAAAATAAATAAATAAATAAATAAATAAATAAAATAAATAAATACATCTGCATTGATGATGATGACTCTGCAGTGACAATCCAGCATCCAGCATGGCAGCGGGGCTTTATCATCATCATCATCATCATCACAGCAGAGCTATAAATTTGTTAAAGAGCCTTTGAAGAACATTATTATTTTTCCCTTCATTTCTTTGTTGCAGCAGAGAAAGCTGTAATTCTGTGTCACTGTAATCTTTTGTAAATTGGCTTTTGTAAGTTTCTAGATCAATCCATGATCAATCAGTATATGGTCAGTTCATATGGTCATTTAGTCTGTCTGGTCTTCTCAGTCTTGGTTTTATCACCTCCCACTCCTGGCTGACAATGAGGACTTTTTTTATGGACCATTTTTTTATGCACTATTAAAGCCACTCCTTAGAGAGGAAGAGGGAAAGAAATGGAATAGAAGCAAGTTAATAAGGTGGACTGGTGTATATATACATATATATATATATATATATATATATATATATATACCTTCTCATTCAAAGAGTTTGAATTTGTATTATGGCAAGTAAAAAGCAGCTAAGTAAAGAAAAACGAGTGGCCATCATTACTTTAAGAAATGAAGGTCAGTCAGTCGGAAAAATTGGGAAAGTGTCCCCAAGTGCAGTCACAAAAAGCATCAAGCGCTACAAAGAAACTGGCTCACATGCGGACCGGCCCAGGAAAGGAAGACCGAGAGTCGCCTCTGCTGCGGAGGATAAGTTCATCCGAGTCACCAGCCTCAGAAATCGCAGGTTAACAGCAGCTCAGATCAGAGGGCAGGTCAATGCCACACAGAGTTCTAACAGCAGACACGTCTCTAGAACAACTGTTAAGAGGAGACTGTGTGAATCAGGCCTTCATGGTAGAATATCTGCTAGGAAACCACTGCTAAGGACAGGCAACAAGCAGAAGAGACGCGTTTGGGCTAAAGAACACAATAAAGAACACAATAAAGAAAACTCGTTGAATGAGAAGGGGTGTCCAAACTTTTGCTCTGTACTGTATATATATATATATATATATATATATATATATATATATATATATATATATATTAAAACCTTTCTTTGAATAAGCCTTCTTTTGTGTCTTTTTGGCTCTTGAGGAAAAGTTCCACCTCGGAAATCACCTCGTTGTCGTCTTTGAAACACCTGTCACGAAGTGGTTTCTTCAAGTGATGGAAGAGGAAGAACCAGTTCATTGTGAATCTCTTTTGCATTCTTTCCCTTCTATTGCAAGAAACGAATAACACTTGATTTCTTTTCAGGCGGGTGCATATTATGCGGAACTTAAACTCTCTAACCACATCATGTGGAACTGTACTGCAGATTTTATAAACAAGGAAAAATGTTCATGAACGTATTTACTTCCAGAGATATCTTTTTTTTTTTAATTTCATATGATTATAATAGACATTTTATGGCCGCCAATGATATATATATATATATATATATATATATATATATATATATATATATATATATATATATATATATATATATATATGCACTTCAATGTAAGCATTGCTTAAACTGATTAAAGTGGGAGTTGGAGTCCTTGGCGGACATGTTCGAAGGCTGCTCAGTTTTGTGTGTTATGTACTTAGATTCCAGTTATGGCATTAAAATGACAGAGGTCATTTGCTTAATTAGTTTGATTGCACTAGTTTGCATATTTAGTGAGAATAAAGATCTTAGTAGACAGATTATTGCATGCCTTTCATGACATTTGCACAAGGAAGATGCCGGTTATAACTGCACCCAAGAAGGAGGTGATATTTAAAGTCGTTCATATTTACTTTCACTGTAATTTCACATTCAAGGTGAAGCAGCAGAGGGTATTGTCCAATCTTACAAGGGAACAAGGGAATCGCTGAGATATTAAATATTAGAACACACATTCTGGCACTAGCAAAGTGTAAAATATTTAAATTGGTACACCAGTGGCCTGCGATCATAAAAGCTTGCACCAACACGATGGCGTGCACGGAAAAACATGTTACACTGGTACAAGAAAGGGTCAAAAAACAAGGCATGAGGATTCTCCAGAGACTAAAACAAAAACCCAAAGTATCTGGTACTGCTCTCGTCTTCTTTTTTTTTTTGAAGGCTAAGAAAATTTCTGTTCCCTCAATGCCTTTACCCATCAGTTAGCTATTCTGTGGACCTTCCTGATTCATACAGTACGTCTGCCCCATTTCTGTACTGGTGACTCACCTTCTGCTGCTATGTATGTATGGTCCTTCAATATTTAGACTACTTTGTGACCAAGCGTACTGGTAAACTCATCATACTTTTATTATTATTATTATTATTATTATTATTATTATTATTATTATTTAAGTCCATGGCCCCCAGTGCTGCCATTATTTTGGTCTCCAGTTGGAGGATTTCCTTATTTAAGGGATATGCTTGTTTATTTAATGATGAAGTTCTTGAATCTTGGAGATGATATACTGTACTTCATCTCTCATCTGTCTGCTTCCACCACAAGTCTCTCGTGTGAAAGTGGTTCACTGGAAAACAAACCTACCAGTGCATTTCCCATTACTTAACCCCACTAAGGAGTTTTTTCCCCAACTGCAGGTTGGAGATGGATAGGCAGAAACTGTAGTAAGTGAGCCTGAGTAAACCAGGTGTTATCTATCCCTGGGTAATATTATGTTGGCCAAAACACGGTATTGGTGCTGTTTTTTTTTTTTTTTTAATGTAATACATATAATACATAAATTGTGTGAGCCAAAAAAAAAAAAAATACTTGTAAAGTTTATGCAACATGGACGTCACCAGTCTTGCTTCCCTAAAAAATGTCAAGTTGGTAACTTCAGCCGTTTTTAAGAGATGATTTTCTATGTGCTACAAAAATGGCACTTTTTCAGCATTATACTGTCTCACTTCAAACAATAATTATTTAAAATGCTAATTATTCATATTTCAGAATTGGTGTAAGCTTCTAGAGGCATACGACCTGTAAAAAATGTTGCTTAAATAGTTTTTTGGTAAAAGCAAATAATATGTAGTGTCTGTAACCATGTCAAATTCATGTCGCAATATCTTAACAATTTTGCCTTTTAGAATAATGCACTTTTTTTTTTCAGATTTGTGTCTTTTCATGTGAAATCTAAGTTGGCTAAGTTTCATCTGGGTGACGATTAGGATCATTAAATAATTTTAATATTTAAAAAAAAGTTACAGACACTACATGAAAGGGAATGAAATTGTATTAAGCAAATGTATTCCTTTTTACCTGATAAAATATACGTGTATGCATATAAAAAAAATAAATAAAAAAATAAAAAAATCATGGAACAGGAGATAAGAAGTATTACGAAAAAAATGGTTTTATATGTTTTTATCTGAAAATTCACTTTTTCATCTAGGTGAGAAAACTTTTAGCACCCATACCATGTTTCGGCCATGTACAGTATACTATATGTGGGAAAACAACAGATTGCTGTATACAAATAGTATGGAGGTGTATTGTGTAATAATGGGTTGAATGCTTAATAAATGCCAGACTGACCTACAGTACACACGTCTGATCTACTTCCTGGTCCTTTTTTTTTTTTTTTTGGATTTGCCTACAGCATCTGCTGTGGGTTATGACCATGTTGGTTTTAGTTTTTATTTCATCTGTTACCCCCTTTTGTCAAAAAGATTCTAAACCTTTACTAAAAGTTTACTTTATGTTTGAATTCCAAATGCCGACAATCAGCCTGGGGGTTGAATGAAGAGGTGTTCAATGCATCGAGCAGATCTCATCTGATCACTTGCCTTCAGCTCAGTTTTTTAGTTCTTTCCCTGTGCATCTCAGGAATACACCGTCTCCAGACAGCAGTTGAGATAAAACTATGTATACAATGCCTTTTGTGTTAGGGGTTTACAGACAGTTTCTACTTAAAATTCAATGAATAGTATACTTTGTAGCAAAGGCTAACAGAAGGTTGAATGCTTCACCTTAGGTGTACTGTATAATGCACAATGTTACACTTTCTTGTTTTTTTTTTGTTTTGTTTTGTTTTGTATTTTTTGGTCTTACCTTTTTTTTAAAAGCTAGGAATATGTTAAAAGCTAGGAAAATCAATGCCGATATGGTTTTATGATCATATTCGCCTGATCCAAATGCTTTCGTGATGTTTCATTACTTTGAGGCATATCAAGCATTGATTTTGTTGGGTCGTCAATTCAACTTTGATTGATTCAGAGCTACTTACTCAATATTATGAAATCACATCAAAGGATCAAATGCATATAGTTTAACAGACACCAAAAAACAAGGAACTAATACTAATTATTCGTTATCTTTTAGCCAAGGCTTTTACAAAGTAAACAGTTGATTTTATTACTAGTACAGTATAACAGGTTACTTTTCACATCGCAAACAAAGGACTTGTAGCAGCCTTACAGTATACAAGGGCAAAGCTTAAATGGTTATGTTTGTATAAAAATTATATCACAAAATATTAGTATAAAAATATGAATTTTGAACATTGAAAAAGCAAAAAAAGCAGTAAAAAATAATTATGAGCAAGTTCATGATACAATACTTAGATTTGGACTAAAGTTACCTTTTAGAGTATTTTCCTACTTTGGTCATCTTACACTTGAAGATCATCAGCTTGTTCATTTTTTAAATGTACGTTGCCATTTTATATATAAAATCATCAAAATAGATCATCATCCAAGGAGTGCGAATAGAACAGTTGTAAATCTCTCAGGGTGCTGCCAAGTCAGTGGTGCAGTAGGAACAAATTGCTGCTGTTAGTACTGTATAAGGAATGTTTCTGGTGCGATGGTGCTTTTGGGTCAAAGAGGCAACCGGGAATCAAGCCTCTACAAGTACTCTTCGTTTTTTTCTTTTTTCCAAGTCAAGTCCGTCATGATGAATCAATCTTTTCATTCCCTTTCCCAGACAAGCTTACTAAAGGAAAGTAATTGGTTTAGTTTGAAATAGTTCTACTTGTGCAGTTTAATCAGTAGTGTAAACCAATAACTGTGCAAATACCTAAAACAGTCATGACAGAAATGCTTCAAGTAAGTGATTTCTTTTTTTTAATTAATTTTTTTTTTTTTTTTAACAATTGAGTTAACTCAACCGCATCCTTTTAGAGGTTTGCTAGGAGGTAAACATGTGGCACTGGCCATTAATCTTGCATTTCAGCCCATGGGGTAGATCCTGCACAGTTCACTAAGCAATGAGCTTGAGACGTGTACAGAGAAGAGACGGAGCTTTAATATTACTACCAGGAGAGTTTCAGAGAGCTGCAGCGTTTCCACCGCCATCATTAGATCCACACCAGTAAGCTCTTTGTGATCAGTAAAATCTATCACCTGCTACCAAGAGACACTGGCCAGAAATATTCTCTTACAGAAAGCGCAAATGACAGTTTGTTGCCGGAAGCTTTTTATTATTATTATTATTGTTGTTGTTGTTGTTGTTGTTTGTTATGTAAAGTTCGTTATATCAGAAGAATAGTTCCTTCTCTTAATTCCTTGTATTCCCACTGTGACAGGCTTAGTCATGCTGTTGTCCCATATTTAACAATGAATTTTTCTAGATCTCATAACATTTCCCTTTCTGAACCAGTGATATCTCTAGTGGTATCGAATCTCCAGCCATAGTGCTGATACAGAACATTGTCCTGACATACCTCTAAATTATCAACCAACAGTCCTTCTTTATCTCCGTGGCAGTGTATGGTGTCTCCTGCAAGACATGTAATCAACTCTACATTGGAGAAACTGAGAGAACATCGACCATTTGACTCAAAGAATCAAAGTCAAGGACTTTCCAGTACTCATAGCAATGAATATCATGTTTGGACGAAACACTTTGCCAATTTACTGGGAATCTAGTTTGATTGGTCTTTTTATGAGGAACATCTACAGGATGACCACTGAGAAGATCTAATTTGGTTAGTGGAGACTGGTTTGCTGTTATATGTGAGTGTTCTAGGCACATGTGTGTGTGTGTGTGTGTGTGTGTGTGTGTGTGTGTGTGTGTGTGTGTGTGTGTGTGTGTGTGTGTGTGTGTGTGTGTGTGTGTGTGTGTGTGTATCTTCAGGATGCTTTATTGCAATTTATATCTTGATATGGAAAGTATGATGATATTGTGATCATAATATTATAATATTATATTCATATAATATACATCATACTATTTTTCTTTTTCTGAAGTGTGTATACATTTTTTGGCTGATATATATACTAGTAAGAAAATATGAGTTTTATGCCAGATATTTTTTAAAAAGCTTTGCACTTCTTCTTCTTGCTCTCTTTTTCTGTTTCCGCACTTTCCATCCTGCTCTCTCTCTCTCTCTCTCTCTTTCTCTCTCTCTCTCTCTCTCTCAATCTTTCTGTTGTCAACCAAATAGAGAATTTATAATTAATTAAAGCTATCCATGCATTTTCCCCTTATCAATTCATAACATTTTTCTATCTCCAGGCCATGCAGAGAGGTCAAAAATTATTTTGACCTTAGTTTTCTCATGTGACCTTATCCTTTTTTTTTCCTTTAAATTTTTTTTTTCTCGATCCATAGGTGATTAAAATTTTCTTAAATCTACTGTTACTGATGTTTTGTTCCATTTCTGTTAAAATAAGCTGACTCACATTGGCAATACTGTTTCTTATTATGGTCATGCCACAGAAGCATATTTGAACTGAACTGAACTGAACTGTGTGAGCGACAGAACCCTACCCTGATAGCCAGTCAGTTTTTCTTGCCTTTTCTTCTTGGAATAGCCCAGAAGGCTACATTTTTTTTTCTTGAGGTCTGTCCAGTGCTTTTTTCAGCTTTGCATGCAGTGATTAATTTGATTACCCTTAAAATGCGTCTAAGTCGTCTATGCCTTCCATAAATGTTAAATCAACCTCTCTATACAGGAAAGCATCACCATATCAAAAAAATTTTTTTCTTTTTTATGTGTAATCTTAGCTTTATATTTTTATATAATTTGCCACATACACCACTGGAAATAAGAATCCGAACCTAGTCTACTTTAGCTCTTAATTAGCTGCTAACTAATTAGGTAAAGGCTAACCTAGTCTTCTTTACCTTGTAGATGTTTCTTTACATTTATATCACTAAGATGATGTAATCCTGCAGTAAGACTCGCATATATTTTATATATTTTCTTATTTTGTTGTGGAAAAAGCCTGAAATCAGGAGGCAAATGCTCGATAAGGGTCTGAACATGGACGTCCTTGGACCTGTGTTCTGATTGGCTAGAGAAATACACTTCTTCAAAGTGGCATTCGGGGACAGTTCATTTAAATCTACAGACACCGAAACAGTGCGTTTGGAAAAGGAGTGAAACGGAATGAACATCAAGAAGTAAGTAATTATGGAACATTAACAGACATGTTTTTGGAGAGCGCCTACAGTAAATCTTGTAACTTAATAGCCATCCAGAACTTTACCGGATTCAAATAAATAAATAAATAAATAAATAAAAACAAATCATCAATAGGAATTAAGAGTTCAGCAGTGCTGTGGTATAACAATTGATATTTTACGGCTATATTACGGCATACATACATTTAGATACATCTTTTGATTATGTACGTACATACAGTAGAGTGTGAGCGTGTGTGTGCTCAAATCGAATCGTGTGGGGGTGTAGTCAGCTACAGAGAGCACTGCGAACGGATGGACAAAGACCGCATGCATAAACTGGATGTACTCGCTCCCATCTCCAGTGTATTTCAGCTGTAGACAAATGCAGTACAAATCGGCACAGCACACAGGCTTTCAGAGAAACATGATGTTCCACACGAGAATAAACATCCGTCATCAGCAGTGCGAGCAAATCTGTGGAGCAAATGTTGTGTGCTTGTTGTGATTGTAAAATCCCATATTCGCAATCAAAGTTTTTAGCCGAACAGGATGTTCCGAAGAGCAGCCTGACTTTCCTCAGCTTTCATTTGCATATGTTTTTTCTGAAGCTGTGGGGGATGAAAGCAGTTCAGATATGTGAAGCTGTATGGGATTCATTTCTTTGCGTGTTTTTATTTTCCGCTAATGTTCCCTGAATTCATGCTGCCGTAGCAACATCTAGCAATCTTTTGTTAATGCTATTAATAAATAGTACAGTACAGAACTAGTTCAAAACAATCTTTGAGTTTGATTTATTATGCATATTCACTGGTTTTTCTGCTTGAGTTCCAATTTGTGTATTTTCTTACTGTATGGGCACTTGATTCTGACATAATTACATCAGCTATATTTTGAAAGCCGTGTATAAATAAGTGAAAATGTATTAGCGACTACATCGGTAAAGACTGACATTTTACTGTACAACTGCAGGTCTTTAGAAATCCCTCAGACTCCACAGAGTCAACATAAACAGGCGTAAACTCACCAAATTCTGTACAGACTGCAAATCTATTAAAATTTAAATGTACGCCTTTTTGCTCCACACTTTAATGTGAGATTGATTGTAATGAGTTATTACTAAGGAATAAATAATAAACCTTGGGGGTTTGCTATTGCAGATGTAAAGACTCTTACCATCCAGAGGCTTTATTTTCCATCCAGCGTGAGTACAGTACCAGTCGCTGACGGGAAAAGAGTTTGTAGAAATAGTTAAAAGGATGAACCTAAAAAAGACTTAGGGCATGAGGCGGGGTACACCCTGGACGGGGAGCCAATCCATTGCAGGGCACTCATTCACACACTACGGGCAATTTGTGATGCCAATTTAGCAAAACCCGCATGTCTTTGGACAGTGGGAGGAAACCGGAGTACCCGGAGCGAAACCCCACCCAGCACAGCGAGAACATGCAAACTCAGAGGCAGGAATCGGACCTGGACCCTGGAGATGCAAATCTGATCAGCTTAATGTAATCAGTGGTATTATTATTATTATTATTATTATTATTATTATTATTATTATTATTATTATTATTATTTAAGGTGGGGTATATTACACCTTGTTTACACTAAGTTGTACTTTTTTCATAGTGTACTTGCTATTTTTTTGTCATGCTGTGTTGCAGTTTTGTTTGTTTCATGAGGATTTAGCTAGCATGTAGGTCTGTCTGTCTATACCTGGTAAACGATCACACAATCCACTATACTTGTCCATTGTGACATAATCAGGCAAAAAATGCTCAACTTTACTAAACTTTTTTATAATATCGAAATAATATATTTTTACAATAAATTACAGTATCTTACATTTTTTGTGTAATAGCAACTGTGCAATAACACCATTTTCAACAGTTCAGTATTACCTAGTGCTATTTGGAAATATAACTGCTGTATTGTTTTTCTTTTTCAATTTTTTTTCTTGCTGCTGTAATATAATTTCCTCACTATGTGACAAATAAAGGTATATCTCATCTTATCTTATTTTGTTTTTATTTATGGCACAATTTTAACTTCAGGCAAATACCTTACAACTGCCGAAGTTTCATCAAATTATGTCAAGCCAGTTTTGCATGATGCTGTGACAAAAACTCGGGATAGACATACAGTATGCGCTGTGAACTGCAGAATACACACCCGGATGGACTGTTTATTGTTGCTGGAGATTTCAACCATGCAAATCTCAAGTCAGTGCTTCCTGAATTCCATCAGTATGTGGACTTTACAACGAGGTAAAGAACACGCTGGATCTTGTTTACACAAAACATCCCCGGCGCATATCGGGCAGAGCCCCGCCCTCATCTCGGCTACTCAGACCACATCTCTGTTATGCTAATTCCAGCATACAGACCACTCTTCAGGCGTTCAAAACCCGTTCTGAAGCAGGTGAAAACTTGGCCAGCAGGAGCCATCTCTGCTCTTCAGAACTGTTTCAAGAACACTGACTGGAACATGTTTAGGGAGGCTACGACTTACGGCGACTACACCGACTTGGAGGAGTGACCAGCTACATCAACAAGTGCACCAATGACCTCACTGTCTCCAAGAACATCATCTCACGCCCAAACCAGAAACCGTGGATTACTGCGGAAGTGCATGCACTTCTGAGAACCCGAGACTCTGCCTTCAAAGCAGGAGACAATATGGCCCTTGGAAGGGCAAGGGCCAAACTTTCTCGGGCCATCAGAGAGGCGAAGCATGCACGCTCTGTTCGACATGCAGAATGACGTGACGGCGAGGCAGACCACCCCTCCTCCGAACGACCAGGTGCTGCGGCTCGCTACAGCTGATGTGAGGAAAACTCTGCGAAGAGTCAAATCTCGTAAAGCTGCAGGACCAGACAACATCCCAGGCAGAGTGCTCAGAGAATGTGCAGAACAGCTGGCAGATGTTCTCACAGACATTTTCAACATCTCTCTGAGCAGCGCCGTCGTTCCCACGTGCTTCAAGGCCACCACCATCGTCCACGTGCCGAAGAAGTCTTCTGTGTCCTGTCTCAATGACTACCGTCCCGTTGCACTTACACCCACCATCATGAAGTGCTTTGAGCATCTCGTCATGAGACATATCAAGACCCTGCTGCCCCCCTCACTGGACCCACTGCAGTTTGTGTACCGGCCTAACCGCTCAACGGACGACGCCATCTCCACCACAGTCCACCTGGCACTGACACACTTGGACAATAAGGACACGTACGTTCAGATGCTGTACATAGATTTCAGCTCAGCATTCAACACTATCATCCCCCAACAACTGATCGGGAAGCTGAGCCTGTTGGGTCTAAACACCTCCCTCTGTAACTGGATCCTGGACTTTCTGACCGGAAGACCTCAGTCAGTACGGCTCGGGAACTGCACCTCCAGCATCACCACACTGAGTACTGGGGCCCCACAAGGCTGTGTGCTCAGTCCCCTGCTGTTCACACTGCTGACTCACGACTGTGTAGCGACACACAGTTCGAATCCCATCATCAAGTTTGCTGATGACAAGACCGTGGTGGGTCTCATTAGCAAGAACGACGAGTCAGAGTACAGAGAGGAAGTACAGAGGCTAACGGACTGGTGTAAAGACAACAACCTGTCTCTGAATGTTGACAAGACAAAGGAGATGGTTGTTGACTTTAGGAGGACACGAAGCGACCTTTTTCCGCTGAGCATCAACGGCTCCTCGGTGGAGATCGTCGAAAGCACCAAATTCCTGTGTGTCCACCTGGAGAATGACCTCATGTCCCTCAACACCAGCTCTCTGCACAAGAAAGCCCAACAGCGTCTCTTCTTCCTGAGAAGGCTGAGGAAGGCCCAGCTTGCACCACCGATCCTGACCACCTTCTATAGAGGGACTATCAAGAGCATCCTGAGCAGCTGCATCACTGTCTGGTTTGGAAACTGCACCACATCGGACCTCAAGACCCTACAGCGGATAGTGAGGACAGCAGAGAAGATCATGGGGGTCTCTCTTCCCTCTATCGAGGACATCTACACCACACGCTGCATCCGCAAAGCCACCAGCATTGTGGCTGATCGGACACACCCATCTCACACACTCTTCACCCTCCTGCCTCTACACACATCCAGACTGTGTAACAGTTTTTACCCACAAGCCATCCGTCTCCTCAACACAAGGGGACTGGACTGATATACACACACACACACACACACACACACACACACACACACACACACACACACACACACACACACACACTGATTAATCAACACAAGCGCAAACACACTGATCTACACTACCAGACTACTGTACACACCAACCTGTAAATGCTCTTTTGCACAATATTCATGACTGGATTACTTTTTGCACTAACGTTTTAAATTCTTGCTGCTACGCTAAGGAACGTTTACTGTTTCTCCACCACCTCAATTCACCACCTCAAGACCACAGAGTATTATGTTATGTCGTGTTTGTCGCAGTCACGTTGTTGCTCTTGTTTACAATTGCACGTGCACTTTATGTTGTCTGTGTCTGTATTTATATTTAAAATAAATAAATAAATAAATAAAACCATAGATAGTCTTTCTCTCTGAGTTGGCTAGTTGTCTCCGCTAGCCAGCTAACTAGGTCTCTTAGTTAGCTAGTTTTAGTCTTTCTGTTCATCTATGTTGTAAATTTATGTTGCATGTAGCACCTTCGTCCTGGAGGAACGTTGTTTCGTCTCACTGTGTACTAACTGTATATGGTTGAAGTGACAATAAAGTCTACTTGAAATTGAACTTGAACTTGAACGTGAGTACAGACAGAACATTTTCTGAGACTGGTTCAGTTCCTCCAATGTATGAAACGTAGAGATATCGTTGAAAGAGTGAGTTCTGACCAATATACAGACCTAAACAAACCTTTCTCTTATTATAAGGATTTTCTAATTATTTTCCCTTAGCATATTTGTATCTCCCTATTAAAGTTAATAAGACAAAAACAAATCTCATCATGTTACTGGAAGACCACAGAAACCACAATGCCCTCCAGTCTGAAGTCTTTTCTATGTTGGAAAACTAAGAATTAAGACTGGAGACTAAATTACATCAGTGGCAACTCTTTCAAGACCTTCAGTGATTTATTTACTTATTTATTTGTTTATTTCAAAATAAAAATAAAAAAATCTTGTCATAACGGTATTTCTTTCGAACATTGCTATTCCAGGAAATCGTTTACCAAAGCAAGGTCTCTGTCTTTAGGTGCGTGAGGTCAAATTCAGCCAATAACATTCTTTCTTTGCTGGTCCTTAAGTGCTTACTGAACACTTGAGGCTTTCCCCCGAAGCTTTCTATGCCATGGAATTCCATGATGGCACAAACTAAGATTGATAAACAAAACTGATTTTGATGTATCATAAGCAGGGGTCTTCTTTCACTTGATTGATTCACCAGCCACGTTCAGTTTTTTAAAAAGTTTATTTAGTGTGTTTCCACGATATTACATTCACAGCTTGGGGATTTTTTACAGTATATTTAGTGAGCTGTGTTTTAATGTCCGACTTTTGTTTGCTGGCTCGCGAGTAGTGGAAGGAAGAAGGATGGAAATCTGTGGACTTTTTATTTATTTATTAGATGTATAAAATTCAGACTGTTTTGGTTGTGATTCCCCAAAGATCAACTTTATACAGTATACAGTATTTATTACAAGCAAAGATCACCTGTATAATTGGGTCACTGCCCACATTAATTCAGAAAGAGAGAAGAATTGATTTTGTTTTCAAGTAATCAGCCCCGGTGAGCTCATTAGATTAAATTATGGTTGTTGGTTGTTTAATAAAAAAAAGTGTGTAACTGTTTGACAGTTGGGTTCTGTGTTTGGTTTGGTGCATTTGGAAATCTTTGGTTTAATAGGTCATGTTATGGGTGTCCTTTGAATGCATTTTTTTTTCAGTAGTGCATTTTGTTTGTTTTAGGTTTGCCATTGCTTTATATATAATGCATAACCATGTTAACCAACAGACATTTCTTTATTTACGTATTTGGAGTGCCTTCCGTACAAGTAGTTATGATAAAATGTTATTACAAGTGCATTCATGTAAATTTTGTATATGACACTATTATTATCAGATCTGCTATAACAGAAAATTAAAAATTTCTAAATATTAAAAATCCCCCCCCTCCCCCCCATAGAAAAATGAAAATTTACAATTATGGTCTGGACACCTAATCTAGGTTCAATGAACATATTACGGCTTAAAATTCTATTGATTGCATCCTCGAAATCCATTGTCTATGATATACACATTAAGAATTGCACATTGCAAATTTGAAAGTTGAAAGTCATGAGGAGTAAGGTAGTCATTTATATCAGAGCATTTTGATGTATTATTGTGTTGCAGTTGCAACAGCATTGGTGAAAGACATTGTCTTTGAAAAGGCTATATTTATTCTTTTTGTATTGAACATAGAACCACATAGAACATGGAGTCACCTGGGAGATGTACTGTACTGTATGTGTGAAAAGGATGGCAAAAAAAAAAAGAGCTCTCTGTACAAGTAAAGTGATGTTAATTTTTTATGGTACTATACAATCAAATCAAGTTATTTCCAGTATAAGGTACATGAAAATATGCACTGAAAATAATTTCAGAAATCAAAGCAGACAGTTTATGACATCGGTCATATTCAAAAACATTAAATAAAATGGAATGGAAAATGGAGAAAATGTCATTATGAAGCCATTTGACCCAGGAGATGACAGTTAAATCATGTGGCGAAGGCTGGCAGTGATCAGTCAGTGCAAAGTGAAATGAAAAAACTCAAATCAAATCAAGTAAAAGTCAGCCAGTGTTAAGTTACGCAATGAGCTTAGCCAGGAGTTGGGTGAGAAGTGTTTAGAGAGAGATGTACAGTACTTTCCTCGATAGCAGGCTAGACATTGTTATTTATAGACATTATTATCTTCCACTGTACTGGATTCAATCTCGGTCAGTGACAAACAGAGATCTGCACGGATCACTGATAAGTGAAGTGAATAACATTGATTAACCCCTTACAGTGGCACCTGGCAAGGGGCGGGATACAGCATGTTACTGTAGGTAGTAGGTGAACAATCAGTTCAAATTCACCACAAATAGACATGTGTATATGAGCAATGCTGGAAAGGGCGTGTTCCCAGTATGCAGTGGTGGTTAATGAAGGACAGCCGGGGAACCGGTAAGAAGGGTTACTGTAGCACACAGTTCATGATGGCTCTGTTCCAGCAGTTTTAGCACACACAATTGCAGATTCCTCATAGTTCACACTTACAAGGGACTAAGAATGATTACTGAAAGATGCCCCAAGGTGTATTAAATAACACGCACACAAAAAGAGCCAATCTTTCAGAGATACATCCAATTTGTTTCTCAGCCGTAATATAATCCACAAGTGCTTCCACTTGGCAAGTCGAACAGGCTCATCTTTCACATCGTGATGCTTCTAATCAGAGCCCTTCTCTAATTATAGGCATTATAAAGGAAATTACATGTGTTTATCTTGCATCTGAAAAAGCGCTTATGAACGTCAACACTGGCACACTACATATTTGATGCCAGAGAGGTTTGAGGGCAGATGTTTAACTCATTATGCTCCATCAGTCAGTTGCACCAGGGACTCCATCCTAAGCTAGACACTGAGAGAGTCCTGGCTCTTGAGTTCATGCACTTGAGTATGGCATAGTATAGTTTAATCAAATGTTAAAGATTTTGTAATTTGTGAAAATTTATCTATTTTTAAATGATGATTTTATTTATTAAGGGGGAAAAAAAGTTTTCCAAACCTACCTGGCCCTATGTGAAAAAGTAATTGCCCCCAAACCTTGCTACTGTAAGTGAACCACAATATCATGACGTGATCTAATTCAAAGAACAGATGAGATACAAAGTAATTGACATGTATCAGTCTGGAAAGGGTTTGAAAGCCATTTCTAAAGCTTTGGGACTCCAGCGAACCATGGTGAGAGCAATTATCCACAAATGGAGAAAACTTGGAACCATTCATGCTTGAAAACTCTCCAAATAAGGTTGAATTAAAACAATTCTGCAAAGAAGAGTGGGACAAAATTCCTCCACAGCGATGTGAAAGCAATGTCATTGCCAGTTATCACAAATGCTTGATTGCAGTTGTTGCTGCAAATGGTAGCACAATCGGTTTTTACTGTAGGTTTAGATGCGATTAGCTTTTCACATAGGGCCAGGTAGGTTTGGATAGCTTTTTCCCTTCATCATTTAAAAACGGTGTTTTCTATTTACTTGGGTTATTAAAATTTGTTGGTGGATCTGAATCATTTACGTGCACTGTCACCTTGCAACTCCAGGGTCGAGGGTTCAATTAGCGCCTCTGGTTTGTGTGTGTTCTCCCCGTGCTTGGTGGGTTTCCTCGGGGTACTCCGGTTTCCTCCCAAAGTCCAAAGACATGCAGATTCAGCTAATTGGTGTTTCCAAATTGCCTGTAGTGTGTGAATGAGAGTGTGAGCACATATGTGTCTGTGTATGCCCTGCAATAGGTTGGCACTGGTGTCCTTGTTGCTTTACCCTATAAAAATCAGCCTACTTAATTATACATTGTACTTAATTATAACGAATTAATTATACATCTATATTATACACAATTATACTTAATTCTTGGTTATACACTTAAAAAGTGTGCTATTACAAACAGCGAATGTCAGTAAGAAGAAGCACAGAACATAAATGCTTTCCACATGATGGGTGAAATGATAGGTGTAAATGAAAGTTAAACTTACATTCTCTGTAAAACAAGTCAACTTGATATCATTTGGGGGGGGGGGGGGTGAAAATATTTCATGTTCACAGAAACCACTAACAGAAGGAGTCATAAAATGTACACATGTGAACACTCATACTTATACCATGACAGGAGTCATACAGCACAGACACAAATGATAAAAAAAAAAGCAGTAGACTACTTCATAAACAGATAGATTGCTCATCTATGAGCCAAAATAAACATTTAACCAAACCCGTAACTATAGAACATCAACAACATCGTCCGTACAAAAACCAGATGCAAACCGTGCATTAAATCGTGTCAGTGCTTTAGTGAAGGGTTCCTTTTCATGCTGTGTTTGGGGTCTCAGGGCCAAGCCAAAGCCATCTCAGTGGAAGTAAGAATGCTCATTCATCACCCTCCAGTGACTAATGCAGGTGCCGCTGCCTTCTGACAGCCATCTGAGTAACAGCCAGACACCCACCGGCTCTTAACGGCACAGCAGGCTTCATAAGCAAACTAAATATGGCTACACTGCATGAGTAATGCCTTACTTCATTTGAGAAGCATTTTTTTCTCGCGACTACCTGAGGCGCTGTGATGGCTGATGTGACAGTCGAATACTTTCAATCTGGATGTTACAGTGCATTTATTATGGCTTTATAGTAATTAACAAAAGATCAGCATTGTGCAGTGACTAGCACTCCTGCCTAACTGCTACCTAACGAGCTCAGGTTACTGTCGGGGTGGAGATTTTATGCATGACCTCCCAGCATACGTCTGGGTTTCTTCCAGGTTCTCCTGTTTCCTCCAGCATCCCAAGCTCATACCAGTGCTGCACCAAATCTCATTAGGGTTGAATACATGCATAGTGTATGAATGAATGTATAGTGCTGTGGGGAACTGGCATCCTATCCAGAGTGTAATGGATAATGGCTATTAAGCACTATATAAATACATTTTAATTGATTTGAATTTAATTTAATTGAATATGGCTGCATGCTGGCTTAGTGGTTAGTGCTGTCGCCTTGCACCTCCAGGTTCTGGGTTTGATTCCCGCCTCAGGTTCTATGTGCATAGAGTTTGCATGTTCTCTCCATGCTTGGTTAGTTTCCTTTGGGTACTCTAGTTTTGTCCCACAGTCCAAAGAAATGAAGCTTATGGTAATGTGTGTATGTGTGTGCCCTGCGATGGATTGGCACCCTGTCCAGGGTGTACCCCGCTTTTTGCCCCAAGTTTCCAAGGATAGGCTCCAGGCCCCGCATAAGCCTATATAGAGGATTGATGAGGAATTGAATATACCTGCCTCGTTGGGTTCCTAGGATAGGCTATGCCTCCATGACTCCAGAGAACACCTCTACATTCCATCATGTCACCTCTTATGAGTTATAGTGTGTAAGGAATTCATCAGAATTGAAACCCCACTTCCCTTGCTTGAGAGCATGATGTGTTATTTGTGAATGAGATTTAAGAAAGAATATCTTCTGAATTGCAACTACAGATACCTTGGAAAATGTTTTTTAAATCTTCTTCTTCTTACCACATGGTGTGAACCATTTTAGGCAGCATGTTGGGACTCCTGGGAGCTCTGTGGGTGGTGTTCCCTCGCAGGTCCAGGGTCCTGGGTTTGATCCAGAGCTCAGGTGACTGTATGTTCTCACTGTGTAACCGCTGTCCAAATAACAATGCTGGAAAGCAGGATGGCTACACTACATTCAGGATGAATCCTCCTGCTCTGTACCTGGTGTTTCTGGGTTTGACATATGTTGTTACATAAATTACAAACATTCAGAAGCTGTTTCCTTTTTAGCAGCTGGCGAGGACGGTCTGCCAGTTTGACCACCTCCAGGTGGTACAGTAGGTTTTTACAATAAACGTTTTTTTTTTTTTTTTTTTCTGAATAATGAAAAATCCTGGAGTGTGTAATAATAAGCAATATTTAAAGCTATATTTTATGGCCATTTGTTTAAAAAAGGAAAATAGGGGAAAAAAACTATAAAAAGGGTAAATGTTAAATGAATGAGTGTACCTGAGATGTTGTCATACAATTGTCACTATCATCAGGACATCATGAGCTTGAATCATGATGACATGATGATGCCATCATCATAGGTGGTCCAGCTCCCTGTGTGGGAAAGTGAGCTTTTTTCCCCCACAGTGACAGAAGAAAACCACAGGTCTCTCTGATCTCATATGTCATGTAACTACAGTATATACTTGATGGCATTTTTACAAAATAATAGAACACAGACGTTTCAATGTTTGTCTATGTGTCTGTGCTTTATTAAAAACCGGTCTAATACATTTTTTTTATTATTCTGATTTCCAAACTTGATTATTTCAGCAAAATAGTTTAACCACGCTGGAAAATATCTGTAGAACATTGAAACAGAAAATATCTGTACTGTAGCTGCACATTGTCTTGCCCCTGTTTCTACATTGAACTTCAATTCTTTTTTATTTTATTATATTATAATTTGTTCATAATGTAAATTTAAAATTCCTTTTACAGCTAAAAGTCTTTTAAATATATTTCTAATTAGTAAAAAAAATCTCTTATTTCATAATTTATATTCTTATTAAAAACTCTACTTTTCTTATCTTAAAGTGTTTAGGTCATCAGTGGTCGTATAAGCATTTTATTCCATATCATACTCTGTATGACTGTGTATGTGACAAAATAAAAATAAAATAAAAAATAATCATTTGATTTGATTTAGAAAAGAAAGTAGCATAATACACATATAAAAGACCACGTTTAGAGAGCAAAAAAATACTTCTGGGTTTTGAAAAACGTCCTCAGAAGGACCAAGGCTGACTCTGCAGGATGTTCAGTAAAATTAAGCAGCTTATTTCCTTAGACAGTATAAAACTGCACAAACTGTACCTGAGACTATATTTTAAGCGAAGGGTTGTCACATTAATTTGTTTTGTGTTTCAAAAAATATTTTTATTATCTTTTTTGAATGTAGAAACTTTTTAAAAGATATTTTTTGTACAGTGGAACTGTTTACTATACCACTGTGACCCCGTGTGTGCGTAAAACATCTTTTATATTGTGTGTGTGTGTGTGTGTGTGTGTGTGTGTGTGTGTGTGTGTGTGTGTGTGTGTGTGTGTGTGTGTGTGTAAAAGTTGTCCTTTTTACGCACATGTACTATTATAACATGTGTGCACACGTGTAAAGCAAATTTAGAGATTAGAGAGGTTAAAGATCCATTTTCTTTCTCTCTCTCTCTCTCTGTCTCAGCCTGCACTGTTTGTGTGTGTGTGTGTGTGTGTGTGTGTGTGTGTGTGTGTGTGTGTGTGTGTGTGTGTGTGTGTGTGTGTGTGCATGCGCGTCATTAGTAATTGCGACAGAGCAGTGTGTCCTCAAATAGGCTGAGCGAGAGAGAGAGAGAGAGAGAGAGAGAGAGAGAGAGAGAGAGAGAGAGAGAGAATGGATCTTTAACCTCTCTAACACACACACAGCGCATGCGCGCACAAACCCTAACGGAAACACTTATCCAGACTTATGTCTGGATTTATTTGTATTTTTTCAAAGGTAAAGTGCAGGTTAATTTGTTTTATTTTTACTTTATAATCTTGTATTCATTTTTTTTATGTTTTTAATTTTTATTAAATTTTAAATATGTACCTTTTACCTGAAAACATGACAACAGTGGAGCTTTAAGAACAATTTAAGGTGCAAAGAAAAGTACAGTTTGGTACATTTATCTCAGAGTGTCTTGGTCATCCCCAGACACATCCGACTGCCCTGTTTTGTTCACTGATGAGTCACAGAATGAAAAAAAAAAAGAATGTGTTAGTTTCATGTTCCACGGAGGAAGCATGTGTTAGCCTTGAGCCCAAAGAAAGCTGCCATCTGTTAACCATAGTGTTCCGAAACAGCCGGCAGCATGATTAGATGATTCTATGCACGTGTCTATTGTCTAAAAACAAACAGGACACTAGAAACTAAGCAGAGATAAATCGAAATGGGCAAGAAACAAATTCCCCTCTGCTTTTCCAAGATACATAGAGA
>JAAGKR010003458.1:35090-54321 GCA_011419295.1 Clarias macrocephalus
CTTATATAACATAAGCCTCATAAGCCTTTTTTACTCATAAAGGAAAGTATACTTGTCAGTATACTTCATATATGGAATGCTTACTATACTACTATACTATACTATACTATACCATAATACTATACTATACTATACTATACTATACTATACTATACTACACTATACTACACTATACTATACTACACTATACTATACCATACTATACTATACCATACCATACTATACCATACTACACTACACTACACCATACTACACCATACTATACTATACCATACCATACTATACTATACTATACTATACTACACTATACTACACTATACTATACTACACTATACCATACTATACTATACCATACCATACTATACTATACTATATTACACTATACTATACTACACTATACTACACTATACTACACTACACTATACTACACTATACTATACCATACTATACTATACCATACCATACTATACTATACTACACTATACTATACTACACTATACTATACTATACCATACTATACTATACCATACCATACTATACTATACTATACTACACTATACTACACTATACTATACTACACTATACCATACTATACTATACCATACTATACTATACTATACTACACTATATTACACTATACTATACTACACTATACTACACTATACTACACTACACTATACCATACTATACTATACTATACCATACCATACCATACCATACTATACCATACCATACTATACTATACTATACTACACTATATTACACTATACTATACTACACTATACTACACTACACTATACCATACTATACTATACTATACCATACCATACTATACTATACTATACTACACTATATTACACTATACTATACTACACTATACTACACTACACTATACCATACTATACTATACTATACCATACCATACTATACTATACTATACTACACTATATTACACTATACTATACTACACTATACTACACTACACTATACCATACTATACTATACTATACCATACCATACTATACTATACTATACTACACTATATTACACTATACTATACTACACTATACTACACTACACTATACCATACTATACTATACTATACCATACCATACTATACTATACTATACTACACTATATTACACTATACTATACTACACTATACTACACTACACTATACCATACTATACTATACTATACCATACCATACTATACTATACTATACTACACTATATTACACTATACTATACTACACTATACTACACTACACTATACCATACTATACTATACTATACCATACCATACTATACTATACTATACTACACTATATTACACTATACTATACTACACTATACTACACTACACTATACCATACTATACTATACTATACCATACCATACTATACTATACTATACTACACTATATTACACTATACTATACTACACTATACTACACTACACTATACCATACTATACTATACTATACCATACCATACTATACTATACTATACTACACTATATTACACTATACTATACTACACTATACTACACTACACTATACCATACTATACTATACTATACCATACCATACTATACTATACTATACTACACTATATTACACTATACTATACTACACTATACTACACTACACTATACCATACTATACTATACTATACCATACTATACTATACCATACTATACTATACTATAATATAGTATACTATATACATGTAATCCTCTATATACATGTAATACTATACTTGTTATACATGTTATGTATATATTATACATGTGTGTGTGCGTATATGAGTGTGTGTGTTGTCCAACTTATCTATAAGCGTAGTCTAGTGCAGGACATTCTTTACTTTTTACACTTATAATTATTGTATCTGTCCATGTGGTTCTAAAAAGCAGGTTCGCACAAAAATGAAACTTCTTAGAGAAATATTAATAAGACTTTTAAAGCAAAGTGTTATGCACTTCAATTTCTGACACTAATATGAAACTAACCTTTCCATGGTAGTCATCATTATTTTTGGGAAACCTTCTAACTGTGAGACACTTTTTAGGCATAATTTAAACTTTGTTCACTGAGTCTTACTAAATGAATTAAATGTTCATGTTCAACCTCTAGAAATGGCCTTCTGTAAATTTAATACCAGCCTTCAGTCACTATAATCTGTTCACAGTCTCTGCGCACGAATTAACTTTCACGTATTGTGTGTGCAAGATGAATCAGCATTGACTGTATTACGCTATTTTTTATCTTAATGTAACAAAACCCCAAATTGCATGTTCATTTAGCCAAATTCACACAAATACATTAAAAGAAGAAAAAAAAAAAGACAAGAAAATCAGGTGCTCATTTTACCCATATGTAGACCCTGAGAGCAAATGGAAAGCTTTAGCAAATCGAGGCTTGAGGAGCACTCAGCGGCAAGAGGAAAAAGGGCAATGCGCATTGTGAATGTACAGTAGAGCAGTGCTTTTTATAAGGTTTTACCCTGCAGCTTACTCTGCATTTCATCTGCAGGCACATTCCAGATCTCTCTCCTGAGAAAAGACCTCGAGATCAGCATGGATCAGAGGCTGTGTGTGCGTGTGTGTGCGTGTGTGTGTGCGCGTGTGTGCGCGTGTGTGCGTGCGTGTGTGTGTGTGTGTGTCCTCTATGCTGAGTTGTTGTTTACTTCTAGTGCTGGCTCTGCAAGCTCACTGAGATGTGGACAGAATTTAACTGCAGGAGCCCTTAAACAGAACCATTACTACAGCAGAGGCAAATAAATGTACTGTACTCACACGAAAAAGTCACAGGAGTTTAATAAACTAAAAAAAAATCTAAAAATCTTACGAGAGAGAAAGAGAGAGAGAGAGAGAGAGAGAGAGAGAGAGAGAGCTTTTACATTGACACATGCTTTTATTTCATTATTATTATTATTATTATTATTATTATTATTATTATTATTATTATTATATTGTTTTAAGCAGTAGTAAGGTTATATGGTCTTTTATCATTCCTCACTCATTGCAATTATTTTTCTTTGAATTTCCAAAACATTTATTCTCATCGTTTTCCCTTACAGTGTTTTTATTTGCTTAATTTTATACCTGCATTTTAATGCATGAAATTCTATTACTCAATAGTAAACTATAATTATTATAATCGTTACTCACTGCACCTTCAGCAGCATTTGAGTTATATGTCACAAGGTTTGAACGGCTGTTTTAAATGCAGTCCTTGGAGGGAGGACTGCATTTGTGCTAATGTACTAAACTATCTAATAGAGTTTATGATGAAAGCAATTAACTTGCTTGGTGACAACGCTCGAGCAGCCCATGGGAAAACAAAACATTCTGCGGTAGTGTCACGTAGGCAGGTTCACTTAGACTGGGTTTTATTTAATTAGGCGATCAATATAAAGACGTACATCAACGTTTAAGGCAAGGTCAAGCGATCACAAAAAAACAAACAGCATGAATTAGATTCTACATTGAAAATAGAATCAGGATCAGAACCATGTAAACAATCAGCAATTGCAGGCTTGGAAATGACTGGTACGAAACAAACAAATAAGCATCTATTGTACATCATGCTTAGCAGTTGTTAGGTTTTGGAAAAGAAAGCCACTTGGGAAAACTTGAGTTTTGATCCAAACCTTGAATGGCCCCAACTCCCATCTTTGAGGCTAGGGTTAGGGTTCGGGTTTTGAGGCCACCACCAAGACAATGGACTTTGAAGGATTGGGGTGTCCAAGCACAGAGGCTGAGGTGAAAGCTTCATAAAGCTTATGAAAGGTTTGTTCAGTGGCTTGGTTCCACTGCTAATGCGTATTGCCTTTTTCAGGAAGATAGACCATGGATATGCTGAAGTATGCTGAAATCCTCTGATGAACTATTAATAGGATTATCCAAAAACATTGCAAATCCTTGGTTACGGTTGGGCCTGTCCAGTTTGCCACAGCACATACTTGAGTTCCATAAATACTGTACCTCCTCCGGCCAGAGAATGGAGTCCAGAAATTGCAAAGTTCACAAAAAAGTCACATTTTTCTCCCTTCACACAGAGCTTTTGTTCCCTAAACCCTCTTGATATGAGAGATCTGCATGGAGAATATATCAAAATGATGTTATTGGCAATGACAAATGTCCCTATTATACAGTATACTGCAGGATGTCCTTAATGATGCACTGAAAGACTGCTGATGCTGAAGAGAGCCCATATGGAATCATGCAGCATGTGATTTCTTGTTTCTTCCAGGAGATTTATGGGTCATGGATTTATATTAACACAATAGCACAACACCACAGGGAACGTGATGGCAACAGTCATGGGAATGAAAATGTCTTCTTGATGTAATTTGCTGAGATAAAGGGTGATGTGTCTGGTGCAGTGGGTGACTGATCATCCTCTCATGGGCCTTCTACCCAGTGCTTGCAACTTTAAAGAGTGTTGCAGGGGTTGCTGTGACCATTTTAACAATTTTCAACAACAGAGAGCACATATGGCATAATGCACTATTCATAATGGCCAGGGATGGTGCTAAAGACTGTTCTTCATTCATTTCCCTCACAAATGTGCAACAGACGCTATCCAATTTGTTGACTGACCTTAGTGAAATCTTGACTTCAAAATGTTCCATAGCTGTGGAGGTACAATAGGGTGCAGAGGATGTAAATGCTTTAATGTGACTTCGTTTAACCCATACATGGACAGAGGCTAGTGAGGTCGAGGTTCGTATATGACACATTGCCATGGCATTTGTTTCTTTAGCAGAAAGGAGGTAAATATGGTTGCAAGGAAATGTGTCTCTTGATATGGCAGCTCTATCGCACAATTAGTCCATGGCCTCGGTTTGGCTAAAACCTTCACGACACTCTTGGTTCTCTGGGGAAATTTCCACAAGAACTCAGGATTCCATTGCTTTCTATGGGTATAGATGGCATGAGTGACTGACAATCCACCTCTGAGTCCCTACATTGTCCATCTTAATCAGACTCTGTGTTTAGGACCTCTGAAGCTTGTAAGAGTCTGGCATTTGAAAGCCCACTATTCCTTAGCAGGCCATCTAGGCTAATGGACATGTCACTGAGTATGACAAGGGACATCTGCTCAACATAGCACACCAGTTCTGTAAACAAATCAGCTTTGTGTCCCCTATGGGATGCAGCATTGTGGTGCTTTTAGGACAGAAGATGTTAACCTCCTTGGGCTCAGACCAATATAGCCCAGGTTTCTGCTTCATCCCTGTTCACACTGATAAAATGCACTTTTTAGATCTAGTCAACTGAACCTCTGTTTGAAAGAGCTGGTAAGAGCTGAGAGAGGGGTCGTCACTGGTGATGGCGGCATTGCTGGCATGGAAGACTGGAGTTGTGCCATCTGAGCATCTTGAGATGTTTAATCAGCTGGTCCTGCTCTCCTATCATGTATCCCTGTGGCATTACTTTTGATGCCAGGCATTTTAGGATTTTAATAAACTTGGCAAACAACACGAAGACATTAATTAAAATTAAAGTCAAGTTGCAAAATACTCTGAGACAGACTCTGAGATTCCGGTGTAAGCGTGACATGTAGATGGTGTTCTGTAAAAGGATGTGGTGTAATAGGAATATAAACCTAATTAAATAGATGATGAATCGCAGAAAATGGCAAAATTTAAAATGTTCCTTCATTACATTATAAGCAATATCTAGGCTGAAAAAAGTGTGGATGGTTAAGTTTGAAACATATTTCAAGTGTAAATGACCACAATATTTTATACATAATAATAATAATAATAATAATAATAATAATAATAATAATAATAATAATAATAATAATACAACTTTTAAAGATCATGTGAGAAGTTTTAAACATTGTGATTTGATTCTGTATGCCATACTGCCTGAATCTAAACAATTTTGACTCTAGGTATGGAAAATAAAGTGAAGCTTTAAAGTGAGTTGTTTTTTGTTTTTTAACTCTGGAGTTTATCAAGGTCATTTCTTTAGCTGTTGAGTTTAGCAAGAGCCATTTGTCAGCTGCCAACTTCACATATGCCTGTCCACTTTAACAAAGACTGTGTTCTAGATGGCGAGATGTCTTTGGAGTACGGCCATATATGTTTGAATCTAAATTGATTGTCAGTGGTGGCAATGGTGACAGAAACCAAAGGGTTATCCTTCCAGGAGACATCAGATGCATGTGCTGATAAAATAATATTGCTGACTTTGAGAGATGGAAAAACCCAGACAGTGTATAAAGAAAGACTCATGCTCTTGATTAGTTTAAGGTATCAACAGCTAGAACTCAGGACAAGATTTTATGGTTTCAGGTTCTAGGTCTATCCAGGCTAATAATCCAGGCTACATCAATGCATGTAATATAACAAAAAGTTAACAGTAAATCCAGGAAAAGATAGAAGAAGGTAGTTTGACCAGACCGAATTGTTTATGTAAAATAATGAAAAGATTCCATTGCCATTTCCCATGTAGTCCAGTATCACTATGCAGCTATACACCCATACAGTACATACACCAGTCAGCCATGACATCATCACTACCAGGTGATCTGAACAACACCGATTATCAACTATACACCAACAAACTGGTGCCAAGATCAAGGTCCCCCAAGACTCAGCCATGCCCACAGAGACAAAAGGCCAGCCCTTCTGGTTTGATCACAAAGAAAAGCCAATGTACTGTAGCACGAATCACTGAAAGATGTCAGTGCGGGCCACAATAGAAAGGCACCAGAACACCCAGTTTAGGGCCCAAACCAAGCCTCCAAACTCCCCAATTCCCAATCCGATAGGGCGCCCATGGGATGCACTGGACAAACAAGCCTAATCCAAGAGTCCCCACCCTGCAACCCACAGCACTCAAAGGATCTGCTGCCAGACACCACAGCATACCCCCAGAGCCACCCTGTGACACAAGGGGAGCCCAAACTCCAGGTGGCTTTAAATGCACAGTAGTAACTAACATATTCTGCTATGATACACTTCAGAAGAGTAGTATACATCTCTAGTATACATTGTATGCTTTGACTCAGAGATGGGGTACACCCTGGATGAGGTGACATCGCACAGCACACGAACACACTGCAGGCAATGTGGAAATTGTAGTTGGCCTAATCTGCATGTCTTTGGACTGTGGGAGGAAACGAGAGTACCCAGAGGAAACCCACCAACCACAAGGAGAACATGCAATCTCCTAGTACAAACCAATTCCATTTATAATGTATTTGCATAAAATAAGTCATTTTGATTTTTAGAATCTACAATAATAATGATGATATTCATTATTGATATACTATTTGGTGTTGATTGGGATCCCTGTTAAAAGCATCCAGCATCAGCTCTGTTTTCAGTTGAGTTGAGAACTGATCTTTGAAAGGTGAGTTGTGTAAAACCATGGCAGCAAAATAAATACACCAATTAGCCTTAACATTAAAACCACTTACAGGTGAAGTGAATACCATTGATTACATCATTACGCTGGAATCTCTCAAGAGGTGGGATCTATTAGGCGGCAAAGTGACCATTCAGTTCTTAAAGTTGTGCAAAGTGTTAGAAGCATTAAAACTGGAAAGTGTAGCAATCTGAAGGACTTTAACAAGAAGCCAGAATGTGATGGCTGCATCGAAATATCTCCACAACAAAAAGTGGTCCAAAAAGGAAACCTGGTGAAACAGTGACAGTGTAATGGGTGCCCAAGGCTCACCAATGCATGTGGGAAATGACAGAAGGTGTCAGAACACTGTAGACCAGCCAGAGTGCCCATGCTGGCCCCTGTCTAACACAAAACATGTCTGTAATTGGCAAACGATAATCAGAACCAGTCCAACCAGCCACGGAAAAAAGTCTGACGTCTGATGAATCACATTTTCCTTTACATCATGTGGTTGTAAGGCTTTGAAGTTTTATTTGTCACTTATCTATATATAAAGTAGAGATCAGAACAAGCATGGCAAGCAATGCATTCATCATCCAGTGCTGTGCAATTTCTCAATTCAGAAATAATGAATGCTTTTGTTGTTAATGTTTCATGTGCATCCACTTAACTCTCAGAAAGTTATCAACCATTTTAGTAAATCGCCCTGGCTGGACACTTGGCATCATGTGATCATATTGGCCTGGTTTGGTGGTGATCATATACTGTAAATTCCCCAGGAGGAGTATATCAAAAACCATTGGGTGCATTTTGCAAACAATGGAAAATAACTGACTTCCTGTTGAGTTGTGCCCATGATATGAATAGCAAAAGGTGAAATCTAAATGCATATCGGTTTTTACATGTACATATGCAAGTTTGTTTGAGATCTCAATAAAAAAAAAATTCTCACACATGATCTGATCTATTGTTGTTCCCAGAGGTGGGAATCGAGCCCAGACCCTGGCGCTGCAAGGTACAGTAGCAGTGCTAACCACTAAGTCACTGGCTCAAGTCCATGTATTAGTTATTCAAAGTCAACGTGTGAATATTTTTGTTTGTTTTTCGTTTTGATGAGTCATAAGATTAGTAACAGAAACAGTATGTTGGAATGACATAGGTATCAGCTCAAAAAAAAAAAAAACTATATACTGTATAATTTCACAACATTTGATATTTTTAGCAATGTTGCCAAGTGGTGAATAATCCAATGCACGATTACTTGTAGCGTCAGAAACAAGGCAGGTTCCTGACTATTGCTGGATGACATAGTCAGCTAGACATCACGGATGACGCTCATCTACATCCTCTCCTATCCACGGCTGAGAAACCTCGAGAAAGTATCTGACACTGGGCTGGAAGAATGGCAGGATCGATTTGCCTTAATAAAAAGCGATGCCTTGGAGTATTTTAGAAGAGATTGGCTTTTAAGGGGGAAAAAAGGTCTGAGATGCACCTGTTTTTTTTTTTTGTTGTTGTTTTTTTTTTCTCTATGGATGACTGGCTGTAATAGAAACTGGAAAGGAAGAATGGACTGGAAAATAGATGGGAAGAAGAATAAAAAAGGAGAAGGAAGAAGAACATGTTTTTTTTAATCAGATTTATGGCAGATGTAAATGTAATAACATTTTAGTATAGTTATGCAAATAAAAGAGTTAAATAGTAACCTATTGAACACACAAACTCTATGTAATGTCATGCGTTTTCTTATTAGTATGATAAATAATGTAGATTCTGTTCCACACTAATTGTGGTAGTAATAGTATTTATTATTCAACTGCCTTTGGTAATAATCACTAAACCATCACATTATGCGTCATTCTATATACGCAGAGTAAATATCATTATAATAATCTGTACACCAGATTGATGGGCTCATTTTCCTTTGTTCCCATGGATACACTGTGGCATTGTCTCTGCTGTCATTCTAAATTGAAGCGTCTAGCATAACACGAGGGGAAAGGACAAAAATACATGTTGTACTTTCCACACTGTGCTTCGATGTGCTAGGAAATGTTCAGACTATGATTCACTAAATGACTCATATTATGAATCGTCTGGTTTTTATGTTTTATTTATATTTCCTGTTTTTATGCCAGCTCTCATATTTTTGTGTGATGCACTGATGATACGCAATTTTCTTAAGAATGTATTCAGAAATATAATAGAGTTTTATATATATATATATACAGTATATAAAAAAGTGAGTATAGTGGTGTGTTGCTGTCTAGCATAAAATGTAGATACTGTTAATGTTGGTGAAGTTAATTATCAATCCAACAAAATGTTAAAAAGTTTTTCTATTTCTATTTTAATAAATCTACATGAAGAGTCTCTCTCTCTCTCTCTCTCTCTCTCTCTCTCTCTCTCTCTCTTTTTTGCCTTTATAGACTTTTATATATATATATATATATATTTTTTTTTTACATTATAGAAGTTATAAACAGTCATTCCTTCACCACTCTATCTTTTTTAAATCTCTCATGAAACACATTAAATGTTACAAAGCACAGACACTGGAGACTCCTTCCAAAATATTCTAAATAGTGTCTCCTGACAACAACAACAAAAAAAAAAACTCACTATATTAACAGTTATTAAATAAACGCACATATTTTATTTAATATTGACCCAGTTGGCTCAGTCGTAGGATTCTTAACGACCTTGCAGAAGGTCTGAGTTTGATTTCCAATTGAACGCCCAAACCGCAGCCACAGTGCCGGTCCCAAACCCAGGGGAAATGGGATTGCGAAAATAGGGGCTGCGTCCAGATAGACATCCGGTGTAAAACCTGTTCTGATTTGTGAACAGATCAGATGGTCTGCTTGATGGAAGGAGCTGAAAGACCACCAACAACAACTTATATGGAAACTTAAAGTTTATGGTATTACAGTAGAAAGATACAGTAGATACCTTTATTGTCACAGGATATGAGTACAATAAATACCACTAATTGGTGCAACAATACAAAACAAAGTATGCAAACTTGTGAGATGACAAACTGGTTTCTGTTACAGAAAAGGAATCAAGACCTTCTGTATCATGGGCATGTACAGTACAGTACGCCTTAGAAGGCTAAAGTAAGAACCAGCAGAGAAACAAAATGAAAGTCGGTGCTTGAGAAGAAAGTTCTGTAAATGTTCACGATTCCAAATGCACACAAACCCCCACTTTGACCCTCTTGACTCATCACAGGCTATAGTCATGTGCATCATCTACAAGCACTAGTACTGTGATAGGAAGTATTTTTAACTGATTTTTCCTCCTCAACCTGTCAGCTCTTGCTTTTTAAAGCGAACTTACTTTCAGATATGAATTGTTCAATTGCAGAAATCCACTTCCCCAGATACACTTGACATGCAAAAGTGTGGGTCTACAGAAATGACATGATTGCTCTATTTTTCATGAACCTACTATCAACGCCCCCGGGGTGTTTGGGAAAAGGTTTATAAAAATCCCTCTGGACATTTTTGGACTACTGGAGGAATGCTGAGCCAGGAGAAGGCTTTGCTTTTTTTTATTATATTTATAAGACTACATCCAATATGTTAAATCAGCAGCTTTCTTTAATGGTATTTTGTTGAAATTTCAGCTTGGTATTGCTGTTGTCATGGAACACTTGCAATAAGTTTTGTAGCACAAAAAACATGTGTTCCAGAGATATATATATAAAAATAAAATAAAAACATCAATATGTATTGATAATGATATCGTAAAATATTAAACAGGCTGGTGGGCTGTTTAGAATGAAGAAGCTTGCTGTCAATGATTTAACCAAATACACACAGTATCCATTCATTCTGAGTAATGGATTTGTATTTGGTGCCCATATGAAACATAGGATTCAGGTTTTGTTTTGTTGGGTTTAATACAACAACAACAAAAAAAAAAAGTTCTGTGAGTGAAAAATCTTGTTAGATGTTCTAAAGCTTGCAGGACAAAAAGAAAGACTATATTCATTAATGTGAACAGTCATCAATTATCCATTTAACCCTAGAACTATAAATAACTATAAATAATGGTGGCAGGGTGGTCACACCTCCGGGGTTGAGAGTTCTCTCCTGTGCATGTGTGCGGTTTCATCCGGGTACGCAGGATTCCTCCACAGACCAAAGAGAAATGCTATGTAGGCTGACTGGCATTTCCAAAGTGCCAGCAGTTTAGGAGTGTATGTGCTTGTGCCAAGTGATTGGTTGGCACTGCATCTGGTGTGTATCCTGTCTTGTGCCCTTGTGTCTTGTTCAATCGCATGGACTCCAGACTCCAGCACCACCAAGTGGTCAATATTGGGCCCCTGAGCAAGGCCCTTAACCCTCAATGTAAAATAGGATAAAGTGTAACTTTGGATAATGGTGTCTGCCAAGTGCTATAAATATAAATACGCAGTATACGGTAGATAAAGAGTGCATGTATGGACTAGATTGATTGAGATTGATTATGATCTTGAAAGATGTAGCTGAGACTGTGGAACTGCCAATGCAGAATTTATGAACCGGTGCTTACATTCCTGTCTCTGAGGTAATTCTTTAATAATGTGTGTGTTTTCTTCAGCATGTGCTGGATATTTTAAGCACTGAACAGATATACTGTAGATAGTGGAACTATATTACGCATCTACTACCTATAGAATAATAATAATAAAAAAAATACCCATGGTACTGTACATAAATATAATGTGACAGATTCTGTTCTCTCTCTCTCTCTCTCTGTTATTTCCATTTAAAGTAAGTGCAAGACTGGAAATTGATGTGCATCACTGCAATGCAGTCTCTAAGATTGTTCAACAGTACGAACCGTAGAGAAAATCATGCTAAACACCCCCATCGTGTATAATACCTAATCTCTGGTTTGCACATTCAAACCCTTGGATCACTATGATTTTTGGATTCGTGCATAAATGAAAATTAACATGGGCCCACAGATTATCATTTGGTCTGAATCTCTGGAATTCGACAGTAAATCCCGGGAAAATGGAGGAAGTGGATTTCCTGCATCTCCCAGCCAACATTAATAGCCTCCACAGTCACCAACTTGCCGCACGCTGGAATGAGGCTATTGCGGTAAATAAATTACAAACAGCGTGGGCTCATAGGTCTTTCATTGCCATCCTCTCTCTCTCTCTCTCTCTCTCTCACCTGGGGCCTCAATTTTAAGCGAGAAGCTTAAAAGTCTCCTCTAGACATTACCGGCACTTGAACTGCAAGCTCGAATTGGTCACGCCTTTGATCTGATGAGTTCCAACGCCACCTGATGCCCCCATCAAGTGCTGAGATGAAAAGAGGAGAGGGACTTATGCAAGAGTACAAGATTAAAGTCAGACAAGCGATCGCTTCCTGTGTGTCGCTTTCCTACAGAAACCAATGAGCTCACATGTGATTAGCGCCAAACTTCAACTACCCAACTTTTTTCGCTCTTTAATGAAGATGAAAAGGAAAAAGTTGGGGGGAAAAAAAAAAAAAACTACTCTTGTCTGAGCTGCGAAACAAATATCTCCACAACGCCACTTAGCCCAATCTGCATGTCTTGGGAATGTGGGAGGAAACCGGAGTTCCTGGAGGAAACCCACCAAGCACGGGGAGAACACGCACGTAAATAAGTCCATGTGTTTTTCGAATCATTTTATCTGCATGAACATCCCTTCTCTTTGTGTGTACATGAAATGATCATGTATTAAGATGAGTGCATCAACTCTTGTTACACAAAATGAATCAAAATCAAGATTTGGACAAAGTTGCGTTATTGCGTTATAGAGGTTTTCTTAAATACCAAAAGTTTTGCTCCACTACACCTGTGGCAATAATAAAAACCGTAATAAATCACATAAAGGGCTCGGAGGTTATCATCCGGTTCCACTCCACTCAACCTTGAAGCCTATAATAAAGGAACTAATGAAGCCTTATCCATAGGGACAATCTTTCTGATTAAATTTGAACAACTGCCCCGGAACATGTGTGACAAGACCTGTTCAAGCGTTCCAAAAAAAGCCGTTTAGTATTTATACAGTGCCAAGAGCGGCGCATAGAGCACGGGCTGGTATTATACACTACGCCCTGTAACTTACAGCACACAGTCGAGTGGTCCACGGCGTCAAGTGTAAGCTCGAATGTGAGCTGAAACCGGTGCTTGCAAGCCTAATAAAATGACCATGAGGGGTAGAAAAAAGATCCTGTCTAATGTTCTTTCTGCTTACAGCCATGATATGTCAGACTCAATCAGATCCGAGTCAGAGCCGCGATCTGAACCAGCTCACTGGGAGGAAGATGCCCTTTAATGCTGGCCACGGAAGAGCCTCGTCTACTCATGTACAAATCTCCTGCCACAATAATAACTTGTCTCATATTTTAAAAGAATTCGGAAGCATGGATAGCCGTGCAATCGAGCGATAATTCTTTTTTCGATCAGAAGGTCAGGGCGTTTTACAGAAGCTGTGACAGCAGTACTGAAGAAGCGCATTCTTAGAGTACATGCTGGAATAACATGGATTTATTCACAATATTGTACAATAACAGGAACATGAGTAAAATAAACATGTGCAATTTTTATAGAGCTAAATTAAAGACCGGAAAATAATGCAGGTACAATATATTGACAATACGCCTTTATTTGTCACATGTACTGTACATTACAGTAAGGTGAAATATTCTTCTTAGCATATACCAGCTTGTTACGAAGCTGTAGTCGGAGCAGCAGATACCAGCAGGTTCCAGGAGTGGACGTGCTCAATCGCCCAACAGTGACAGTTTTGATGGTGCTGGGGCATGAACTCACAACCTTCTGATCGCTGTCCCAGAGGCATAAACACTGAATCATCACCAAACCCCAAAACAAACAACAGTCT
Organism: Clarias macrocephalus; assembly: GCA_011419295.1. Taxonomy (NCBI): domain Eukaryota; kingdom Metazoa; phylum Chordata; class Actinopteri; order Siluriformes; family Clariidae; genus Clarias; species Clarias macrocephalus. The sequence continues at coordinate 49,338 of JAAGKR010003458.1, forward strand.
TATAGTCTGGCCAGTAAAACTTTCATTTAATGAGAACCCGAAAGAGAAATATAGAGTATTAGGGTTCCCCGAAATCATTACATTGAAATTTACTCTTGGTTAACTCATTAAAAGCAGAGGTAACTAAAGGTTAAGCACAAAAACTATCAGATATTGTGGAAATCAGTTATTCGATACACTCACTGTCTGATTTCTGATCGCAAAATAACATCAGCAGATTGAATCAAACCAAGGATCTTTTTCAAGGTGCATCAGGTTTCAATTAATTTTTATTATTTTTTAATCAATTACATTGAAATTCTGTATATTCTAGTAGCTCTATGCCTGCGTTGAATTCATATCTGATTGCTCAATGTGACATGTCTTGGATTAAATGCTCTTTGCTGTTTTCACTGATGCTTTGTAGGATTATGAATTTTACAAAGATATTGCAAATAGATTTAAAAGAAAAACAAACAAAAAGTTTTTATTTGTATTACATGTGTGAGACTGGATGTTAAAAGAAAAAGAAAAAATAATAAAGTCACTATAGCAAATACAATGTGTTGTATAAACACTGGAATAATTGAACACAGATGAGGCTGATCCTGTGTATACGCCCATCTCTGGCATGCTGATGAATAGTAATGAGTATGCAAATGAAACGGTCATGTGACAAGGTGTCAAAACAAACAACAAGCCGAAACCCAAACAAGTGAAGATAATTTTTCGCAGATTCTGTAAAAAGCTTGTGTCTGTTTTTGCAAGTTGGCTCTGTGTCCACTCATGATTATAATTATATAATAGAAAAATTATAATGAGCTCTCAGGTCACATGATCTCAGTGGTTTGGAAGGGAGGTTGGGCCTAATTAGCATACTAGAAGTACAGGCTGCACAAAGCAAATAAAAAAAATATATATTTTTTTTAATATCATTTTTTTTCAAGGCAGAGACAATAATTATTAGTATCACTTGTCATTTTTATGAAAATTTTTATTTATTGTGTACTTGTATAGTCCGAATGAATCTTTAAACTTGATTGCAACCTAACGTACCCATCAAGCACGTGGAGAACAAATCAAGCACTCCTCAATCGTCTTGAGGCAAGAATCAAACCCTGACCCTGGAAGTGCAAGGCTACAGAGCTAACCAGTTCACCACAGTGCCTCGTATTTCCTTCAAATTAAACCATAACAAATGAAGACAGTAAATGATTTATTAATTTACATTTATACTGCTCAGCATTGGCAACAAGTAATGTATTAATTTAACATTAGTTATATAAGGAACTGTCAGCTTAATGCAAATATATGGATCCATAGAAATTACAACCCACTAAAAATCTTCAACCGTTGTGGTAATTTTACGGCTGATCAGATCCAAGAGATTTAAAAATATATTTTGTGGATTTTTTCCAGATGAACTGATCTGATCTGATTAGGGCTACAGTTATATGAGGTTTCTGTTATCACTGTACAGTTCATTTTATTATAACCCCACATTTGGAAGTGCTATAATTCCTCTTATAGCACAAAATGAACACTCTCCCTCATCGTCTATTTCTTCTATTCAAGGTCACGGGGGGCGAGGAGGCACGAGGCGTGGTACACTCTGGACAGGGTGCCAATCCATCGCAGGGCACCCTGTCTCACCTCACTCACACACCACGGGCAATTTGGGAATGACGATTAGCCTAATCTGCATGTCTTTGGACTGAAGGAGGACCAAAGCACCCGGAGGAAACCCACCAAGCACAGGGAGAACATGCGAACTCCATGCACACAGAGACGAGAATCGAGCCTGGCCGGAAATCGAACCCAGATCCTGGAGGTGCAAGGCGACAGAGCTAACCACTGCACCACCATGCCGCCATGAAATGAACACATACTATATATAAATATTAAATGTTACCAGTGTTGGTTAAACATTTTCAGAGCTCATATGAGTTTAACTGGATCTTTATAAACAGGTGTTAAAAGGTATTAATGCAACACCCTGTTTAACCCTGCTTATGTGTTAGCACTGTCACCTCGCCTTCAGGGTCTGGGTTCGAGGTTTTCCTTTGCTTGGTGGGTTTCTCCCGGGTACTCCGGTTTCCTCCCACAGTCCCAAGATATGCAGATGAATAAATGGATGGATGAATAAGTGGATGGATGGATGGATGGATGGATGGATGGATGGATGGATGGATGGATGGATGGAACACCGCTTATAGTAAGTTTGGTTCCTGAGAAATGTTCTCCAAAAGAAAGTTCCTATGAGCAGTCAGTCACTTACCAGCCTTCTTTTTTTTCTCTCTTGAAAATGCAGTTACTATTCTGAAGACTTTCTTTTGCCGAAACTCTGACTGATACAATGACTGGAATCGGCTTCCAAAAATGTTATATGAAATCTCCTTATAGAAAGGTTACACTATCAACAAAAATGTCTATTTTTAATCCATTTGTGTGAAGCATCAGCCATACAAGTTCCTAAGTACTGTATGTTGTTACTATTGAAAATGAGCACATTATTCATCTATTTACCTAAGATGAATAAACAACAGTTCCTGGCAAATGAGAATTTAAAAAAAGTTATTTATTATTATTATTATTATTATTATTATTATTATTATTATTATTATTATTATTATTATTATTCTCTATCCATCCATCTAGGATCCTTTGTAGTCCAAATAGGGACCCTTGGAGGCCAGTGGTGACCAATGTATTTATTCTCATTTTTACAACTGTACTAAGACCTTCAGTCAACATTCACACACTACGGGCAATTTGCGAACGCCAATTAGCCAGTTAGCCTAATCTTTGGACTGTGGGATGAAACCAAAATACTCAGAGGAAACCCAACAAGCATGGTGAGACCATGCAAACTCCATGCACACAGACCTAGAGGTGGGAATCGAACCCAGACCCTGGAGGTGCTAACCACTAACCTAGTTATTTCATTAAATTATTATTTTTATTATAATTTTACTAAAATACTTTATACCATTATACTATAAATTATACTATAAATAAATACTATTTACTTTAAATATATAGTAATTTATTTACTATAATTTGCTACAATAGTAGTGATTGTTATGAAAAATGTATGTTTGCATCATTCTGTCATGAACCTCCTCTTTTTTATGTTATTAACCTGTGTTCTTTTGTCGCTCCCGTCCAAGGTCTATACATTTAAATATAAATTTTTAGGACTCTGCTATGAAAACAAAGACGAGTCTGTATGAGGTCTTTAGCAGCAGAAGAGGGCAGTGTTGCCCTCCATATCCTTCAGCACTCCAGACAAACGTCATGCTGGTAGCTCATAGACGCACGAGGGGGCGTTCAAGATTGGCATTTACACAAGACTTCAAACACAGTGTTGTTATGAAACTTTTATCGGCAGTTAAACATTGAAATGGTGCATTTGAATTGTTTTAAAGGAAATCATGCACCCATGAAAGACGATCGCAGCCGAGGTGGCTCAGAGCCGGCTGCAGCCGCTCCCTTGAACTTTTAACGAGTAAAAAATCAACAGTTCATTTACAGAAGAGACACATCTGTCAGTGGGAAGTGTACACATTATCTTTCACTCACACACACACACACACACACACACACACACACGTTACAGGAACTCTACAGGCTGGGAGTTATTGCCACATCCCCTGTACACTCCTGACCTCGCTCCAACCCATTTCCTCATGCTTGAGCAATTAAAGGAGGTCCTAGGAGGCCAGCATTTCAGATTTGAAGCAGGTAGTCTGAGCAGGGCTCCGGCATAAATAAACGTTTGTTAAATCCAACAACTAACAACAATTAATAGGTTTATATCAGCGTGCTTATGACGACTTTGTATAGATGATGTCTTCAGTGTCAGAACTTCGAACAAAGATGCCCTGATGCTTTATTTAGTCTACATTTATTTATTTATTTATTTATTTATTTATTTACCTCATCAATTTTTTTTTAAAAGTGGGGCAAAAAGAGTCTGGTGAATGAGCAGTTATTAAAAGTGTTATTACTTGTCTCTTGAGCATTGCACAACCTTAACTGTAACTCTAAATGGATGAATAAAGTCTCATGCGTTATTCAATGCATTTACGTTTAGGCATTTGGCAGAATCTCTTATCCAGAGCGACTTACCAAAAGTGCTTTAAAGTTTACATCACTGGATAGATACTTACACTGGGTTAACTAGGTCAATAATAAGTGCCATTAGTCAAACACAACTGGGAAGAGTTTTTTTTTTTTTCTCATTAATTCCTGAAAAAAATGACAATAATTGCCAGAGTGTTACATCATGTTTTATTGCTCACTTAATCGATCCTGACAGACGTGTTGTTCAAGTCATGAACGCAACTATATATATTAGGACATGACTTTCAAGGAGGAAATTCTCGAAAGATGTCCAAGACCAGGCTCATGTGTAAACCCAAAGCCTCAGTGGAACAATGTGGGCTCTCGGGCAAAAGCTAGCACAAGCACCTAAACAAGACACCTGCTGAAGCCTGGTTACCTTTCCATACCCAGCTGCATGTGTGGTGAGAAAATCACTTCCTATTAAATGAAAATGTGATATAACATGCCATAATAACGGAGGTTATTACATGAGGGGTTTTGAATCCAAATAGCATGTTTGATTGTGAACATGTACAGTAGTGTTTCAATTGTATTGCTTGGATACCATCAAGTTGTTGCAGTACACCTGAAGCTTTAACCTTCATCCTGTCAAGAAGACTTTCTACCCTGATGTATCCAAGCACTAGCGAACATCTGGAGTACGTGGAGTATCTTAAAGATAATTCATGTGAAAATGTACTTAAGAGGAGGCATAGGTTAAATTCAAAACCCACATAACTGAATTTTCCATGTTGAATATCTTCGACTCTTTTCCATTAACTTGTTTGTACTGTAAGTGGTTTTTTTTTTTTTTTTTGGTACATGCTGTACAAATCATGTTCTTTCAAAAGTTCGTCCAAAGGTCATACTGCAATGCTTTACTGACATTTTCCATCTG
>JAAGKR010003458.1:54341-74363 GCA_011419295.1 Clarias macrocephalus
TGAAAAAAATGACAATAATTGCCAGAGTGTTACATCATGTTTTATTGCTCACTTAATCGATCCTGACAGACGTGTTGTTCAAGTCATGAACGCAACTATATATATTAGGACATGACTTTCAAGGAGGAAATTCTCGAAAGACGTCCAAGACCAGGCTCATGTGTAAACCCAAAGCCTCAGTGGAACAATGTGGGCTCTCGGGCAAAAGCTAGCACAAGCACCTAAACAAGACACCTGCTGAAGCCTGGTTACCTTTCCATACCCAGCTGCATGTGTGGTGAGAAAATCACTTCCTATTAAATGAAAATGTGATATAACATGCCATAATAACGGAGGTTATTACATGAGGGGTTTTGAATCCAAATAGCACGTTTGATTGTGAACATGTACAGTAGTGTTTCAATTGTATTGCTTGGATACCATCAAGTTAGAAAGTTGTTGCAGTACACCTGAAGCTTTAACCTTCATCCTGTCAAGAAAACTTTCTACCCTGATGTATCCAAGCACTAGCGAACATCTGGAGTACGTGCATTCGTGTCGCTGGAGATTATATATAGAAATTAAGGGAGGCTTTACTGTCACGACTGTGTTTTTTGTCACTCCGCACATCAAAAGTCCTCAGATTGACTCCGACGACTCTCATATTGCCAAGATTCTCCTTTGAGAGGTTGTGTGTGAATCGTTTTGGTATCTTAAAGATAATTCGTGTGAAAATGTACTTAAGAGGAGGCATAGGTTAAATTCAAAACCCACATAACTGAATTTTCCATGTTGAATATCTTCGACTCTTTTCCATTAACTTGTTTGTACTGTAAGTGTTTTTTTTTTTTTTTTTGGTACATGCTGTACAAATCATGTTCTTTCAAAAGTTCGTCCAAAGGTCATACTGCAATGCTTTACTGACATTTTCCATCTGTTTCGGGGGTGGAAGGATGGGGGTGGGGGGATGGGGGTTAATAAGTTTCCTAATTTCTGTCAACTGCTGAAAGCTGGTCTGAATGTTAAAAGTGTAGTGAAGAGATCTCTGATGTTTTTGTTATTTTTCTTGTTAGAAACAAAAAAAAGAAAAAAAAACAGACATAGATAAGGGAGTTAAACTATCTAACCATAAGGAAGAACGCATATACGAGGCACATCAGATAAGTCCCAAAGAAGAGAGAGAATAGATAGTATAAGAGTTTTATATATATATATATAACATAACGCTTCGTCCCGTCTCCAGACTCTTTGTTCTTCAGTATGTTCTTTGCAGTAGCAGACGCACATGTGACCAGACGTTTAGCCAAACATACAGTACTGTATAAAAACGCTCGTTAACAATTAGAGACCTTTCTGACAGACATCATGTTTGTGTGTTTGACTCTCTGCGTCTCTCCTGGCGTCAGTAATCTTATCGAAGCACAGCGGACGGACCGAGCGACTCGTTCCTTCGTCTACGGAACCTTCGACGAAGGAACTTTCCCAATAGATTACTGAAGTGGCGTCAGCAAATTTACATCGAGTACCAAGTGCCACGGGAGGGGTGAGGAGAGGAGGGGTCTGAGGGTCGCATTTCACAATATGTGTTGTGTGAGCAGTTTGACACATCACAAGATAATGCTGTTCTCCAGTCTGCTGGACCTGGTCTGGAATCGCTCTCCAGATGTTAAAGCTCAGGCTACAGCTAGGGTGAATGGGCTCCGAGACAAAGCTGGTCATTTTTTCCAGACATCCTTTGTATCTTTTTTTTTTCTACTCGCTGCAGAGCCTTGTGATCACTGACATACCAGACCACAATGCATCTCTCCTTCATAGTAAATCTGTACTATTTGGTCAGAATCATTTTCCCGGAACAATGACGGTGTTGTTGGGTCTTTGGTAAAAGGTCCACTTGTGTTACAGACTTGTACGAATCGAAAAAATTACTCACTCTTTCCACTGTGGTGCTGAATGGGTTGGGGGGGTGGGGGGGTGTGTTGAGGGAGTGATGGGGGGGGATTTGGGGTCAGAGGATCGGGTTAAAATCTTACCGCATTATGTAAGAAGTCTGAAGTCTTTTTGTGATACAAAATGAATCATCAAAATTCTGTATGGATGTTTTAATTTTCTCTCTATATTTTTTTCATTCAATTTTCAAGATTCAAAGAGGTTTTTTAAACCCAGAGAGAAATTGCTTTGTCTTGGTTACTGTTGCTTTTTGATGTTTCGAAAGAGTAATGAAAGAGTAATAAAGTAGACGAGGGGAATTAGGGAAAAAATTGAAAAAGGGGGAAGAAAAGAAGAAAATGAAAAACCTATTTAAAAACAGTACGTTCTGTATTGCACTAATAGGAAGGCACAGAAAGTGAGTCTTGACTGAGTTCACATATATTGCAGTTTGAAGGGAAAAGGGGAAATGGAAAGAGCATTGCACAAATATAACAGTTAACAGTATTGCATGTGAAGAGTGGTAAGGCCCAGTAGTGTTGGTAAATGCCTGCGGAATCAAGTATTTCTATTAATGTAATGTTGTATCAATACAGACAGTAAGGGAACAAGTACTGTATAATATTGTACTACTGTAATATTAGATTATAACACACAGTGACTAACCACCAGTGTTGGCGGACGTTACTTTTTAAAGTAACTAATTCCATTACAAAAATGACTGTCTTCAAAACGTAATCCGTTACATTACTGCGTTACTTTCTGATAAAAGTAACTAGTTCTAGTACTTTTCCATTGCAGAAAATGAAAACTCCTCTGTGCTCCTTTATAATTATTCTACCATCATCACTCAGCGAAGTTTGACCCATAATCTGTTAACTACTAATGACCCTATTTCACCTACGGTGGCCGTAAGTACGGTTCATCATGACTCACCGCGGGTTTCGGCGATGTGATTAGGTTTCCATCTTCAGCCGGACGATTTAATTCCTCTCTCTGAACTGGTCCCGGTTGACTGTACATTTTTTAACTCCCCCCGTCAAAACAGACGTGGGGGTGGACTAGTGACTGTCATGAAAAACTCTTATCGTGCGCAGTGTTCCTCTATGTCCCCGGATACTTATTCCAGCTTTGAAGCCCAACTTATCCACCTCGACTGGAACGGCTCTAATTGCATAGGGCTGATGTACCGTCCGTCCTCCGCAGTCAGATAAGGATTTTCTTCAGCAATTTACCGACTTCATTGGTAATATCGTCACCGAATTCGATCGGTTCTTATTGCTGGGCGATTTTAACGTCCGTGTTTGCTGTCAGTCAAACCCTCTTTCTTAATTTAATGGATGCTTTTAACCTGACAGAGTGGGTTAAAGGTCCCACTCATCTTCATGGACATACTCTGGACCTCATCCTTTCCTACGGTGTTGATATCACTGATGTTATTGTTTCTGATTATATGCTCTCTGATCGTAAGCCTGTCTGATTTTCCATATGTCTTCCGAGCCTTCCTCTTGCCTCTGCTAATCTGACGTCTCTGTCTAGAGTTTATTCCCCGCAGTTTAACATTCATTTTAGCCAGCGTTTTATAAAGTCTTGCTCTCATCTACTTTTGGACTCCCCATTATCAGACCTGGATGCGGACGAACATCTCAGTCTGTTACATAACGCCTGGCTTGTTGTTATGGATGAAATTGCAACTCTGAAGCCTCTTAAGCTCAAACCTAAATCTGAAGTGTGGCACACCGCTGAGAGCCGGCGACTGAGACAGTCTTGTAGAAAGGCTGAGCGAAAATGGAAAAAAGACAACTTACACATCTCTTTACAGCTGTTTAAAAATGGTTTATCGGCTTATCAGAGAGCCGCTAAATCAGCCAAGGCAACCTATTTTTTCCGAATTTAATCTCGCATAATCAGTCCAGACCTAAGGTGCTGTTTTCTGTTATTAACTCTGTTGTCAATCCCCCTATAAACACTGTGTCAGTTGCTTCTGTCGCCCTCTGCGAAAGCTTCTCAAGGTTTTTTTTAAAGACAAAGTAAGCAAACCTGGTCTTGGAGTTTATGCTTTTTCTATGAAGCAGCCTGTTCCCCTGCCGTTGTCTGCATTTTGGAACGTTTTTGAACCAGGCTCTATTCAATCACTCAAAGACACTATTGCTAAATTGAAACCATCCTTTTCTCCATATGATGCCATTCATCCTAGATTTTATAAGACAAATTATTGATTTGGTCGGACCGGGCATAGTGTCCTTTTTTAATAAGTGCCTCTCAACAGGTGTTGTTCCTACTAATTTGAAAGTAGCTACTATTACTCCTCTCCTCAAGAAGCCTTCACTTGATCCTTTGTTTTACCATTTGTGTCTAAGGTTTTGGAAAAGATTGTGTTTTCTCAACTTGAATCTTTTCTTGCTTTAAACAGTTTGTTTGAGCATTTTCGATCTGGTTTTAATGCGGCCCACAGTCCCGAATCAGCTCACCTGAGCGTGTTAAACGACACCTTTTTAGCTACTGATACGGGGGATTCTGTGGTCCTTGTTCTTCTAGATCTATCAGCTGCCTTCGACACTATTGATCATTCAATATTATTAAATAGACTAGAGTCTCGGGTGGGTCTCTCTGGCATAGTCTTAAAATGGTTTCAGTCATTTTTATCTGACAGAAAATATGTGGTTAGGACAGGAGATTTCTCCTCGCCGACTTCTTCTTTTCCCTGTGGTCTACCACAAGGCTCTGTATTGGCTCCTACTGTATTTTCAATGTACATGCTGCCACTGGGCTCCATTTTTAGGAAGCATGGGGTATCCTTCCACTTTTACGCTGATGACACACACATTTATTTACCTTTTAAGAAAAATGATGGCTTGGCCATGGCTGCTTTGTTAGCATGTTTAGATGAAGTTAAATCTTGGTCATCTCAAAACTTCCTATCCCTTAATGAAAAGAAAACTGAGGTGATAGTCTTCGGCTCTTCGGAACACACGAAGGCCCCTGATTTTGATCTGGGTCCTCTAACAGCCTTTAGGTCCTCACAGGTTCGGAACTTAGGTTTCCTGCTAGATGACACTTTAAAATTTGATAAACAAATCTCTACCGTGATCGGATCTAGTTTCTATCAGCTCCGTACTCTTGCAAAAATCAAACTTTTTCTCACTTATAAGACTCTGGAGATGGCGATTCATGCTTTCATTACATCTCGCCTTGACTATTGCAATTCTCTTTATTTTGGTATCTCTAAATCCCAAATCGCCCGTCTTCAACTGGTTTAGAACGGCGCTGCTAAATTTCTCTTGAAAAAGAAAAAAGGGGACCATGTGACTCTGCTTTTGAAGGCCCTTCACTGGTTACCTGTTCATTTCACTTTAAAATTTCACTATTTGTTTTTAAATTTGTTTATGTGGATGTACAGCACTTTGGTCAGTCTTGTGGCTGTAGTAAATGTGCCATATAAATAAACTAAACTAAACTAAACTGTTAAGATTGTCCGAACATTCAACATTCCCCTCAATAGCCTGGCCAGCCGTCTTTTTGCCAGTAATGCTTCTCATGCCTTTTCACACCTCTGTCTCACACCTCTCTCAGTTTATAATTGATCTTTTGTAGAGCTTCTCGCATCACCCATGAGACCTTTTATGTTGTAGTTGTGGTCATATGAACATGACATGAACAGAACTCTCACTTTTTTTTTTCTACCCTCAATGCATACCAACAACCCAAGTTTGCATCATGGTTGCAGAGCATCACAATAACACCTGGCACAGTAAACTATTTAGCTGCACCGAGCAAGCCCTCAAAAAAGGAAAAAAAAAAGATTCCGTCCTTGTGTAGCTTTTACATATTAATATTAAAATCACATTATATTAAAAATTTTACGAAAATAAACGACATTTGTAGTATATTTCATTCTATTTCATCCATTTCAACGAATCATACAAATTCTTACCATTATTTATTTTTGTTCTTCTTAAATGCTTTATTTATCCAGAGCAACTTACATTCTGATCTCATTATACAAGATGGGCCACAGAAAAGTAGCCCGTCTCTGGCAAGATGAATGAGCAGGTGGATTGTTTTTATTTACTTACCCATAAGTCACAACACATACATGAAAGTGGTCCCTGTTCACGTACTGTATATGCACCTTTGTGTCATATGTCTTAACTTGTTGGCTGATACTTCTCGGAGCTCTTCAAAAGTCATGCTGAGGATAGTGCTCGTGATGTTTTCCTTGAGTTTAACCAGGATATGTGGATTGTTGACACATACTTTAAATTCTTAACAGGACTGAATAGGGAGACAAACTAAAGCCAGAACACCGCACACAAGGCCACACCATGTCGCCAGACAATAGGAAAGTCGGCAAACACACAGCAAGAGGCTACGGCCTCCTCTAATCAGTGTGGCACCGGTATTGGAGGCGAGCTACACCTGAGTGTTTAGGTCCTTGCTTAATGGCCAACCAGTGGCAACTTCTTGTATTCTGCGGTTTCAATTCGATTCAATTTTATAAATTGAAAATTTGAAAAAAATATGGAAATGTGTATGAATGAGAATGTGAGAAAATATTAATGAATCAAAATGACCAGATTGTCTCAGACGAGCAAACCGAGGGTGATGCTGGCGAGGAAAAACTCCCTGGGACAGCAATAGGAAGAACCCTTGACTCAACAGTGGACCCGTCCTCATTTCAATGATACCAAATAGCTGGAATTGTTTTGCAGTCATACTGTGTTTTAGGAGGCCAGAAGATGTGCTTAAGTTAATATGCAGTCCAGTGCTTTAATGGAGGCTCAACCTAGGACTTTATAATTAGTTATCCAATGCCGTAACCACTGCGCTTCCCCTAACCTGACCTGTACAGCCCTTAATTTAAGGATGTTTATACATATATATTTTTTTCTTTGTTTTAAACTGCTAGTTGGTGATGCCACTCTGCCGAGTTACTTCACCACTCTGAGCTGAGTTTATTTTGAAATGTCGACAGGGTGAACTTCGCAAAACGAAGTTCTCTCAAAACCAAGGCTGCAATGAAAGTCTTTCTGTAGTACTAACCGTGCTTGTGCAATGAGGGAAAGACAGCTCTTTCTTGGGACATCAGTGTTTTTCAGATGACTTAACATTTCACTTGAGGCAAATCGGCATAGGACCTGTTTTTTATTCATTCTGTTGCAGTTAGTAAAGTTGCTAATGAAGAGCACAGATGCTGCAAAGTCACAGGAATGAAAATATTCTATGAGGGATAAATATGACATACAGTATATACGGCTCAGGATTGTGCAGTATAAAGTGACATTTAGTAGCATTTGTTTTTTCAGCGCAACCTACAGTAGGCAATATGATGAACTGAAGGCTTGGGCACCTCACTGCAGCTGCCTTCAGATTCAGATTAGAAGATAAAAAAAATTTAAATTAACAGACTCCTGTTTTTATTCCTCTTCCAAATGGTTCAGTTTAAGAAGGGGTGGGGGGGGGGGTGGAAGGGGGGGAGGGGGGTTCAAGAGCCCAAATGTTTTAGGATATTATTAGATCCTGTTCATTTCTGGTGGAATGCTATGACACAGTTGAAAGGCAGTGACACTTGGTGGAGTTTAAGATTTTTCAATTCGATATAATGAGTTAAATGTGGTCTACCAAACGGTTGAGCAGAACATTAAAGGGTTATACATGTGATATTTAATAGTTGTTTGGTTATTAAGTGAATCTAAAGCTTTGTCATGGAAAGGGATGTTAATTATTTATTCAAATATGAAAGCCTGCTTCATCACGTCATGTATTAACCCAAACACTTTTTTAGGATTTGGAGAACTTGGACCAGGAATTTTGCCCTGTCATCATCTCAAACAGGTTCACTCAGTAGCACATTATAATAAAATACTGGCTTTAAGCAGGCCAATTGTATTATGTTTAATCTGCTTTATTTTGCATAGCAGTCATGATAACAATGACAATCCAGTTATATTCACAAGAACCAATATTCACTTCAGTCAGATGATCATTGGAACAAGGCAGTCTTTGTTTAATGTCAAGCATTTGTGAAGAAAATGAATCCACAGGAGGAAACTCATAGCAGCACTTAAAATAAAAGATTATGAGACAATAGTTGACAGGGATGCACTATACTGATCACCCTTTTTTTTTCATTCTTTCTTTTTCCCCTCGATTTTCTCCCTAATTTAGTCGTGTCCAATTCCTCCCCGTCACTAGGGGGCTCCCACATTAAGCTACTACAACCACTCAGTTGGGAGGGCTGAAGACATCAGCCGAGCGCATCTTTTCGAACTGCTCGCTCGCACACCGTTGGTGCATCCGAGGACAGCGCTATCCGCTCCGTTGCTTGAGCTCACAGACGCCCCTGGTCGGCTGTAGAGCCGTGATTAATGTGGGAACACTAAGTACCTCTCATCCCTCCCCTCTGAGAGAGCTCGGCCAATCAGCTCTCTCTAGACCTCCGGATGCGAGAGGTTACAGCACCACCCGGGAATCGAACTGGCGATCTCCGGATGATAGGGTGAGCGCTTTACCACTGCGCCACTCGGAGGCCCCCATCGCCCTTTCTACACATTATTTCCAGAATGATTTTTATATTAGTATAAGGAGAAATATATATTTGGAAAGCCCGGTGTAATGTGAAGGTTAAATTAAAATAATCAGGTTGATATACATAGGATGTAGTTTGCAAAACGACAATTTAAAAAATATATTCTTTACCAGTCACTAGACATTAAAAGTCCCCCCATGAGATAATACACTAGGAAAAGGGTTAAGAGGAAAAAATGCGTCTTCCACTCCACCTCGAGAGGTGCACAGTTCCATCGGTGCAGCTCCTGGGAAACGCCACATCACAGCACTTTGGCACATAGAGACACAGGGAAATCAATATCCTTAGGGTACCGGTCGTAGACCACACCCACACACACTGACACAACTGCCCTGTAGTTGGTCAAGAGATACTCACACATTTACGGGTGTGACAGTTTGTCACGACTCGATCTGGCGTTGCAGTCCGCACAGGTGGGTCCCACCCCAGGGTTTCTTTCCAGGGTGCTACAGCCGGGTCCATTTCACTACGGGCAATAACAAGCATCTCCCATCCACAGCACAACTTTGATGTCAATACTTACTGAGCTCCCCCTCTTGCGTGCCCCTCATTATGTTGCCAACTCTCGCTGCACTGCAGACCACAGCCCACCCCCGCTTACTCACTAGCTGCTCACAGTACAAATGCACACAGCACTTTCAAACATTAAAATACACACACAGACATTGCATCAATCCCTGCCCCGTGAAACCAGCAATATATTTAATCGAGAGCACTTTGTTATACAGTGACCACGTTAGTCAACCTTAAAATAGTTTTTAAAACAAAAGAACAAAAAAAAATGTATTCCCATGATCATTGAGAAATTTTAATTTGCAACTTCCTCCCAAGCCTTTAACATTCCTCGTTTAGAAAATGTTTACTTTGCTTTTTTTTATTATTATTATTTCCTTTAGGTAATAATAACAAAAATCAGTATAGTATAGGCATCATCCAAATGGTTGAGAAGTCAGTTAATGGTAAAAGTATCAATACATTTACAATTACCAAATATAAAAAAGTCTTAAAATCCTCAAAATGAAAGATAAGCAGGTACATAGGCACATGGGACCATAAGCACTGGTAAGGACCCAGAGCCAAAAGTGACTAAGGAAAAATCATAAAACAAATACAGCCATCCTGTTATGTTACAAACTGACAACCACAGTTGGATAAATAAAATAAATAAATAAAAATAACATATAAAAATGTAATTCATCCAGAAGAGATTGACCAATGGAATTGCGACACTAGGTCAGAGTTACACCCGCAGCAAATCTGTTTTGGTTCCTCAGGATATGGTGTTTCCTTCCACCAGGATGACGCATGCACAATCTTTTGATAAGAATATATAGAACTCTTGCAGATATCATCAGAAACCTGCACAATGCTTTACTATTCTAGAATATCTATAATCTATTTTTATGTCCATAACATAAAAAAATAGTTTATAAATAAAATAAAGGTTTTGTCGGGATATTGACCAGAACTCACTTTTTCAATGATACCTTTTACGTTTCATACATTGGAGGACCCGAAACAATTCTGTTTGTCTGTCTGTCTGTATGTCTGTACAGATTTTAATGAAACTTTGCCAGTACATACAGTATATATTTGCCTGAAGTTTCTGTATCACTCATTACATTAAAGCTGATCAGATTATTCTTACCTTTAACATTTCAACTAATTCTACAAACTCTTTCCATCAACAATGATTACTTTAGCTAGTTAACACTATAAAGTTCAGATATGTGGTGGGTGGTATAGTACCCTTGCATTTAGGCACCACTCATCTACCCATTGGTAGGCAGGATGTCAACTAGGCAGAGATTTTGAGACAGGTGTGGCAGGAAACAGTCTATTCATTCCACAAGCTAGAAAGTCTGGTTGGTGTTTGTTGTGGGCCAAGTGCATGTAAACTGTTGATACTAATATATTGATTTTCTCTTGTTTTTTTTTGTTCATCCTTTTACCACTGTGTTGTGAGATTGGCCTCACTGCATGTTAACATTCAACTTTAACAATGTTCGAAGAAAGTTAAGTTTATTAATTTTTTTTTTTTTTTACTTTTAGGTGTTATAGCACAAAATGCAGTTTATACTGTTCATTCTTTTTTTATTTTTTTTTTATTCTTATTTATTTTCTAAGACAGTATGACAAACATCTACTGTGCCAGGGGTTTCAACCAAAATTAAACAGGTCAAATTAAAAAGCACTGGAAAAGTAAAGAAGTAAAAGGAAGCATATGTGTTTTTCATATGAAGTCTTTTTTTGTGGGATCTGGTGTTGTTCTGTCGTTCTGTGTCCAGATTGGAACCATCAGGTTTCCTACTTTTAATGGAATCTAAAATCAGCTATTTGATTTGTTGTAAACTTGGTTTGCCGTGTAACATCTGTAGGGTGGCACTTGCCCACAGCTATACAAGGTTTTTTCTTGTTCTTAGTATCACAAGTAGTTACAGGTTGATGAGTTGATGATTTTTTTCTTTCTTTTTTTTTTCTTTTTTGATTTTCCCCCGATTTTCTCCCTAATTTACTCGTGTCCAATTCCTCCCCGTCACTAGGGGGCTCCCACATTAAGGCTACTACTAGCACTCAGTCGGAAGGTCCGAAGACTATCACGTGTTTCGTCCGAACCACGTCACATAAGCCGACCGCGTCTTTTCAAACTGCTCGCTCACGCACCGTTAGGGGCGGAGTAACACACTCGGAGGACAGCGCTATCCGCTCCTTCCGCTTGCGTGAGCTCGCAGACGCCCCTGATTGGCTGTAGAGCCGTGATTGATGTGGGAGCACTAAGTACCTCTCATCCCTCCCCTCTGAGAGAGCTCGGCCAATCAGCTCTCTCTAGACCTCCGGCTGCGAGAGGTCACAGCTTCACCCGGGAATCGAACTGGCGATCGCCGGATTATAGAGCGAGCGCTTTACCACTGCGCCACTCGCCATTTCAAACGTTTGCAATCTATGCACATCTCTGGCTTTTAGTGAATTTTAAAAAGTTGTAAGGGCCCAACATTACAGTAAATGCAAAGGTACCAACCAACACATATCTAACCTTTCTAGCGTTATCACCTAACCTGGGTTCACCACATATAGCCCATGTTGGACTTATATCGCAACTCTGAAAGTGGTGACAGCAGCACTGAGGCTTTTATGGTTCAGTAGTATTAGTGATAAAACCTGCATAACTTTATGTTCTTTTCTAGGGGAGGTGGCCGCCTGCATCGGTGAGACGGAGCAGTATGTGGTTACCAAGCATTTTTGTATTTTAACAACAGACTCTGGCACAAACCAGATTTACTGAAATCTGCAGGTCTTAGTTTAGTTCCATGGTGAGCAAGTCAGTGTTGATGGTGGTGAGAAAAATCTCACACAAGACAAAATGAAAACAAAAGGCGTGAGAGGAACAATACTTGAAAGGAAACATGTATTCTTCTGTATGACAGCAGATAGTGAAATTATAAATCATTATATTACACAGATTTAGAGAAGTCAAGATAACAGAAGGAAGTGAATGTACAGTATAAACAGATTGTTGAATAGGAGTTATTTTAAGGTATGTCTCTATGATTTCATCACGTTTTCTTTCACGATTCCTTGATTCTTTCATGATTTTACATCAACATTTCTGATGTACTTTGAGCACAGCTACAATATCCTTCAGAATTACTCACACATTAAACCTGCATGTTCAGGTTTGTGATGCTTGTGAGTACTAAATTATTACATTTATTCTAAGATTGTTGCCTTATGGCATCAAGTAAAAGTAATTTATTATTTACTCAATTTGTAATAGTTAATATTTCTTGAAATATTTTTACTTTCATTTACATTTTCCCCACACAAAGGCTATCAGTCAAAAAAAAAAGAAGAAAAAGGTCATTCCTCCTTATCCATCGTCCTTGTGCTGCTTTTCCACTGTTGTTCTACTTGAGAAACATCTTGTGCATCCTAAAATAAAACGTCAAAGAATTCACCAAACAAAACGATTTGCACAAAAAAGAAAAAGTCAATAAATTTGACGGCTGATTAGTTCTGTGCGATGAGAACTGATTAACATCCCCACTTCATTTGGTGCCCTGGGAAAGATTCTCACTTCAGTCTGAAATGAAACTTGCGTTGAGGCTCATCAAAGATGGGGGACTTTCCATTCAAAGAATTACATTCTTTACCCACAAAGCCTCAGAGTCAAGCCAAAAAAAAATTCCGTTGACCTCTGCTAGTTAGCTGTTTCCTTTTTGGTGCAGCAGTAAACACATACACACTTTTTCTCATCCACATGTATATTTTATATACACTGTAAACCCTAATGCTCAAAGTAATTAAACATATTGAGTAGTGTTAACTTAAACAATTACAAAGAGT
Source organism: Clarias macrocephalus (assembly GCA_011419295.1). Taxonomy (NCBI): domain Eukaryota; kingdom Metazoa; phylum Chordata; class Actinopteri; order Siluriformes; family Clariidae; genus Clarias; species Clarias macrocephalus. The sequence goes on from JAAGKR010003458.1 coordinate 67,180, forward strand.
TCAAATTAATAGACCTTTTTTTGAGTATTCAGAACTTTTTGGTATTTATGAGTTTGTAGAAATGACATTTTTCAAGTTAGCCGAACAAATTTGGTATTTTAAGCCACAGTAACTGTCTCCTTAACGTCCCACCAACTTTTTGTGTCTGACATCATCAATGTCACATGTAAACTGCCCACATTGAATTGTTTTAATCAAGATGGTGGATTGGTCTGTCTTCACGTAATCTGTACAAATCTGGGCTCCCTAAAGTACCAGAGCGCTGGTGGCTCAGTGGCCGGAGTTTCACCTGCCATGCGAAAGACCCGGGTTTGATTCCCAGCCACTGGATGAAGTTTCTGTCCCAAACCCGGATAAAAATGGGAGGGTTGTGTTCAGAACTGCATCTGGTGTAAAAACTTGCGACAAACCGCTGTGGCGACCCAGTGCCAGGAGCAGCTGAAAGACCAACAACAATTTTTTTTTTTATTTGCAACAACTAAAAAAATTTCTAGTATGAGTTGGGCTACTCAGTAATGCAAGTAAATAGCGATTAATATGAATGAGTACAACAAAGTCAAAAACTGATAGTTTTACTTGAAATTGGAAGCATCATTACTTTAAAAAATTAGATGTAACTGATTACCTCAATTTTTTTGAGTTTTGCCAACTTTTTCAGGGTTTGCAGTGTATACTGTACAGTATGAGTCAAACGTTTGGACGAACCTTCTTATTCAGTGGTCTTTCTTTTTATTGTTTTCAACATTGTATATTAACCCCCGAAAACGTAGAAATTATGACAAAACTAAGTCACAGCTTCAGTATGTAGTCGACAAGAACATGTAAAATAGCTCAGAATATGTTTTATATTTTCTTTATTCTTTAACCTTTTGATTTGATGACAGCTTTATGCACTCTTGGCATTGTCCCAGTCAGCCTCATGAGGTAGTCACCTGGAATGGTTTTCCAAGAATTCATTAAAGGAGCTTCATCTACATCTCACAAAGACATTTGAACTCATCAGACAAAAGGACAGTTTTCCACTGATCTAATGTCCATTCCTGTGATTCTTGACCCAAGCAAGTCTCTTCTGCTTGTTGTTGTTGTGAAGTTTTTTTTTTCCCCCCCACAATTTGACCGTGAAGGCCTGACGTACGCAGTCAGCATTTGTACTGTAAGTGCTGAAATATGTCTGACATTTGAAGAAGCATTTATGTGGGTCTAATCTGAGGTTCTGTAAATAAGCAGTTTCTGAGGCTGGTCAGTCTAATAAATGTATCTTCTGCAGCAGATGGACTTTTATTCCTGGGCCAGTTTCATTATAGCTTTTGATGGATTTAGTGACTGAAATTGAAGATACATTAAGTTTTTTTTTTTTCATAGATTTTTTGGATTGACTGCTGTTAATTTTTTTAAAGTAATGATGGACTGCACAGGACAACTGATGGACTAAAGCACATTAACTCTTGACAACGCACATTTGACAACTGATATACTGAATATATATATATTCTCCAACTTAATATTCAAATGTCTCTGGATCTGATTTCATTTCAAGGTCAAAGGTCCAGAATGGTTGGCAATAAGCAAATGACTTTTATTAAACTTGCTTATAACTTAAAAGGTACATACCTTTGATTTTAATGCAGTTTGAGACAAAATGGTGGTTCAAACCTAGTGGAAAACTTTTGTCTGTTCGACTGCAATCAGATGCTTAAACCAACGCAATTCTTACTTTAAAGCAACAGGCCAAACATAAGTGTCAGAAAAATGCACAATCTGTTCCAGGTTCGTAAACAAACGTAAAAGCGCTGTTTCCTGAAAATTGTTGTTTGTGAACCTCAAAAGCTCCGACTTTCAACATTAAACAGTTTACAATCTGTTTTAGTTTAATCTTTATTGACTTCTTTTCATACCTAAACAAACTGAATAAGCAATGTGTGTTTTTTTTAAAATTACTGAATAAAGAAAAAAAAACTAAAAGACACCGTAATACCAAAAATATTTTGAAATAAGTTAGATGCTTATTATATACATATAAAGCACATATAGAGGATGCTCTAGACAGTATGGCATGTCTAAAGACACATGGAAAAATGCTTACGAGCTTGCACGCCCATGGAGTAGGCAATGGTGCTCTCAATCATCATTTAAGCACAAAGAAAACGTGGAGAATTTCACCGGCTGATTGGTTTGTTCTTGTTATATCACCATGCAGCATTTTGCAGCAAGTAGGAGAAAGAGTGGGATGAAGTTAACCAACAGCAATGTGCAAAACTGGTGCAGGGCAGTCCAAAACACATGATTGCGAATTTGTTAAAATCGATTTGCAAATAATTGCCAATCGGGGTTATTCCACCAAATACTGATTTCTTAATGCCATTTAGCCAAAGCATTAACATAATTTGTTTACAGACTATTTACATTTTGTTTTATTGATTATGGTGGTGTCTTATTTTTTTCCAGAGCTGTGTATATACCTCACCAATCACACACACAATATATACATATATACACAATACACACACACACACACACACACACACACACACACACACACACACACACACACACACACACACACACACCCACGAGCAGTAAGGTTGTGCAAGATCAGTTTCTGAGAAACAAGAAAGTTATGACGAAAGCTGGGGAAACCTCAAAATACCTTTTGGTTTTTTGTTTCAGTTCCATTGCATTGTGTAATACTTTGATTTCCATTCCTTTTTTCCCATACATTGTATTTTGGAATTTCCTGATAAAATATAAAATATTATGAACAAGTCCAAATGATCAAATTAAAGAACAAATAATATGCAAAATAAAACAACATAAAAGCTTTACAAGGGAAAATAAAACAAACACACAATAAACAAGATTAAAGCAGAGTATAAAATAATCAAAATTAAATAAAATGAGATTTAACTCAATTCTATCTATTCTGTGCCTAGTTTAACAATGTATGTTATCACAAGGCAGCTTTGCAGCAATAAAAACTTGGCATAACTATGGACCTAGTACCAGTACTTCTGACTTGTCAGAATTAAGGAAAAGGAAGTTAATAAGCATCCAATTCAAGATGAAAAAACAAAATAATATTTTTTATTAATTAATCAATAAAAGGTGCATTAATCCATTTATTCCTTAAAAGGCTAACGAGAAGCAAAATAATATAAATTCCAACCTTCTTACTCATACAGAGAACATATTCAGCACAACAACCCATTTTCTTTTTACACAAATTAAATTTTAAATATTATTATTTAATTTACCTTAAAACTTTGTTTCCTTTGTAAAAATAAATAAATAAATAAATATACTTATAAGTATAATAATTATTATTTTATAATAATTATACTTACCGATAATGGCAAGAGTTGGTTGAGAGATGCGTGCCTCTGTGTGATAGATTTCTTTCGGAAGGCGATCTCCACGACTTTTCTTTGAGTGCTTGGGTTTCAAGGAAAATGCAAGCATTGTGATCTCCCTTTTAGGGCACAAGGCGGGCACTTGTGTCGAACCCATCCTCCAACATCCTGAAGGAAATCAAGCTATGCCAGAAAGTGACTCATCACTTTCAAATATCTTTAGGTCTCATGACAACTGCGTCTACGGTGATACCTTTGGGCCTTCTGCACATGAGGGTGTTTTCCGTTGTGGCTAAGAGCCAGGGGATTTCACGAAAGGGCCAATCACCAGAGGCTAATAAGGGTTATACGCCGAGGCTTCGTACCCTTTCTATGTGGTTCAGACCCCGGTTTCTGACTTTGGATCCCACCTTAGGTCCGTCTTGTCGTCACAAGATGCTAATGACAGATGCTCCCCTCATGGGCTGAGGTTCTGTTTTGGGCACAGGACAAGTTCCTGTCCCTCAGGGCGATTTACATTCCAGGACATATGAATGCCCTATCCAGACAAGCTGTTGCACATGGGGAATGGAAACTCCACCCCGAAGTAGTCAGTCAAATGGCAGCACAATGTCCCCTTTACTACCCTCTGACTCCTCCAGCTCCCCTGTGTCTGGATGCGATGGCCCACACGTGGCCCAGATTACACCTTTATGCTTTTCCACCCATAGTTCTGCTCCCAGGAGTTCTGGCAAGGGTCCGTCAACAGGGTTTGCACCTCTTATTGATAGCGCCCCATTGGCCGACCAGAGTGTGGTTCTCGGATCTAATATCTCTCCTCAACGGCTCACTCTGGGTCTCAGGCACAGGGGACAATATTTCATCCCCAGCCCGAGCTCTGGAACCTTCACGTTTGGCCCCTGAAGGGGACCAACTAAGAGACGCTGGTCTTCCAGTCAGCGTAATTGTGCCAGGGCTCCCTCCACTAGAAGAACGTATGCCCTCAAATGGAATGTATTTGAAAATTGGTGCATGGCAAGACATGTAGACCCAGTTCACTGCCAAATTGTTTCAGTGCTGGAGTTTCTGCAAGAAAAGCTGTCCTCGGGCTTATGCCCTAGTACTCTCAGAACGTACGTAGCTGCTATTTCGGCTTGTTATGGTCTGACCGATGGGGTTTCTGTGAGGAAGCACCATTTAGTTGCCTGTTTTATTCGTGGAGCTAAACGGTTGAGGTCGCCCACTAGAGCGACGGTCCCTTCGTGGGGCTTAGCTATTGTACTCAGAGGCTCTGTCAGTCTCCCCATCCTGCCTAGACTTTCCCCCTGGGCTAGTCAAAGCTATTCTGCATCCTCACCCAAACTATCTTCCCAATGTTCCATTCTCGACCATGCACCCAGTCGTTCTCGAAGCCTTCTGTCCGCCGCCTTTCACAGCTCCGGAGCAGGAAAGACTTTACTTACTGTGTCCAGTACGTGCTCTTCAGATTTACGTCCACTGCACTAGCCAGTGGCGTAAGTCAGAGCAGCTCTTTATTTGCCATGGGGGTCGCAACCGGGGGACGGCCACCACTAGACAGACTCTGTCACACTGGGTGAGCGATGCTATTGCCCTAGCCTATGAGGCGCGTGGTCACACTTCGCCTCTGGGAATCAGGGCTCATTCGACCAGGGGGATTGCCTCATCAATTGCTCTGGCAAGAGGCGTCCCCCTGCAGCAGGTGTGTGATGCAGCAGGCTGGTCCTCTCTGCACACGTTTGTTAGATTTTATAGTCTGGATGTCAATCCTACTCCAGGCTCGCAGATCCTTGAGTCAGCATCCCAGAGCTAGGTCTGAGACCTCCTTGGCTATTGTGCGCACACGCTACACAACCTGGAGGTCCAGACACTTGCAGTGCGGCGGCGTTGGTATTCTCGTTCCCATAGCGTTTTCACGCAGCATCGAGTGTAGCTTTTGAAAGGGAACGTCTCGGGTTACTTGGCTGTAACCCTGTTCCCTGATAAAGCGGGAACGAGATGCTGCATTTCAATGCCGCACTGCTGGTGTGCCTGGACGTCCTTCAGACAAAATTGACCTGAGGATGTTTCCGGTTCACCTGCAAGTGCACCTTATTCGGTGACGTCACCTGACAGAGGCCAAAGTATTTGGCGGTTTTGACAGACACAGGCTTCACAACCGGAGAACAAAGAGATGTTCCCATAGCGTTTTCACGCAGCATCCCGTTCCCGCTTTATCAGGGAACAGGGTTACAGCTAAGGAACCCGAGACAAATTGTAAGTCTTGGTATTTTGGAGGGGTAAAAAATAAAAGTTTGTTTGATTGATTGGTTGGTTTGTAAATTTTACTTTTTCCACCGTAAATTATAAACCACTCAGGGAATTTTCACAGTGTCTCAACATGACTTATTACCACAGCTCTTGCAACACCTCATATTGTTTTCCCATTAATTTTGTCCATTTCATTTTGTATGTTGCATATTTGTCTTTGTATATAATATTCCAATTATAATTATTTTATTCAGTTTTACTCCCGATTGATTGCATTAGGTTGATTTTGTTGCTGCTTTGTACATCCTGTATGATGTAAGCCTTATACTGTTACATGTTAGTATAAGAGGCATTCAATTCAAACTGGGACATGTGACTGCAGAATGACAGAAGACAGTTATGTAAAAAAAATTTTTTTATAAAAAACACTGTGTGTGACTCGTAGTGTACCTTTATTTCTCTTTAAAATCTTCTGCTACACTAATGCACTTATCCCAGTGTTTCACAATTGCTTGGATTTAATCAAGGAAAAATGTTTTCTCAGGTATCCGAAATAATATCTGTATTTCCAATGTGAATGTTCACAGGAACAACTGCAATGGTGCTCCAAGCCACATCATTGGGAATCATCATTTACGAATAATTTATGATAATCATACTATATTTTACCTCACTTTTACACACATACTATATTTATAATACTATAATTCACTCCACACTTACCACTCAGCCCATTTCTATGTCTCCAACTTCCTGACTGGCAGACTACAGTATGGTACAGATGGGCAGACATGTCTCAGCCTCCCTCACTCTCAGCACAGGAGCTCAGTGGTGTAGTAGGCAACAGCAGCATCTCTTCCACCTCAGACACTTGAGAGACTTTCTACTGCCTTTAAGGTGCTCAGAAACTTTTCCTCCTGCAATATAGAGAGCACCCTAATGGGAAACATCACAGCAACATGCAGGACAGACGAGCGCTACGGTCTAAAGCAGTCTAAAACAAGTGGTGCTAGAGCAAGGCCAGGAAGATAGTGAAGGACCTTAGCCACTCCAACAACCCAACACATGCACATCAAAGTCAGGATGTAGCACATTACTGACAACATTGCACTTTTGCACATTACTCACACATTGCACACATGTGACACCTTTTTTGTTCTTGTGTACACAATGCCCATTTTTTACATAAGTGAGGACTAACTGCACTCTCAGAGTTTATCATTTCTTGTCTGTAAGTCTATAAATATGATGCTAATGCTTCATATTTATAGAAGACAATTTGATCCAAAACATCAAATATCAAATGTGCTTGTGTGTCATTTTTAGTTAGCTCTCTAATGTTCATTAAACATCCACACAACTTCACTGCTGTTTTCTTTAAGGCAGACATTTGGCCCAACCCCTTCCCATCAGGCCACATCCCACTCTCAATATCTTTGAGCTGCTAACACCTATTGCTCATTTCTCCTGAAGTCTTGTCCACGCAGCCAAGAGTACAAGATCGAACCAAACATGTCTGGAGCTCCTGGTGCACCCACATACTTGGGCTGGTCCATCTTTAACACGCTATGCTGCTGTCTACCACTTGGA
>JAAGKR010003459.1:5692-16842 GCA_011419295.1 Clarias macrocephalus
ATTGGTATTACACCAATTTATAGGTGCACCACTTCCATGATGTTGTCTGGTACTTTCACGATTTGTTCGCATCTATGAATGTTTGAACGTACATACAGTAGATCTGTGTGCTGTTCGTATCTGCGGATATTCGTGACTTAAATGTTCATAAGTCTGGGACTGACTGTACTTAAGTAGACAGATAAATGAGAAATAAGTAGAGAGATAGTAGAGAGCTAACGGTATTTATACTGTATGACACGAACGTGATGAAATACTCCAATCTTTTGAGATTTTGGTTTTTTGATTTGTATGAAAGAAGAAGATCTGTGGTTTTGAGGATTCATTCTGATGACACCTTCCAGCTTAACTTTCACATAGCGTTTACATGAATCATTGAGTGTAGCTTTTGAAAGGGAACTCAAGTTTTAATGCTAGAATGAGAAACTTTTTTTTTTTTTTCTCAACATGGATGTTTACTGGTCAAATCTCTGAAAGCTCATTTAAAGTAAAATTCTGGTATGTTTTAAATTTTTTAAATATTTTTTAAGTAGTGGCAGCTCCCAGGCACTCGACACAAACAGAATTTTGTGTTTAGTCTGGTAATGTTTTATGATTATATTCACCCTTAGGTAAGCAATTTCCTCAACCCTCATTGTTGACTTTCCAGAAATTTTTTTTTTTGAGGTGACACAAAAATGCTTAAACATTATCAATTTTTTAAAAAAATCATACCACCTTCTGCAGAGAATGCACCACCGAGTTTGATAGTAGAATGGTTCTATCCATAATCATGACTTGGTAACTTTTTGCAAACTGAATGATATTCAATCAAATACGTTTGATTGAATGTGCCACATTAGAAACTTTTTAAAAGAGCATAATAATCATATTGTTAGGAACCTCCACCAGAGGTCACTGTTCATGTTTGTAGTTTTTGTTGGTCGACTCAATTTCCCAGAAGGCACCTCGGTCAGGTGATAGGGTTCACCTGAACCGAGGTGGCTCATTAAACATCTTATAAATAACAGTCTGTTCTGGGAAACTGGGTCGAGCATTATATCTTATTACTGTCATGTGGGCAGTCCTTTTTGTTTGTTTGTTTCTTTCTTTCTTTGAGTTTATATTTTAGTTATATTGTTGTAACCTTTTTTTTCAGAGGGCTCTAGTTTTGTTTTCTGTATGTTCCTTGTTCTGATGGATTCATGGAGCTGCCTTGTTCAGTGTTTAGTTAGGCTGTGTCTCCTCCTGTGTAAGTACTGTTCTGTGTCTTCCCTTGTATGTGTAGCCATATGAGGGCTTAGCCGTAGGCAGGGTTAGCCGCTAGCAGGGTTAGCCGCTAGTAGGGTTAGCCTCCAGTAGGATTGACTGCTAGTGGTTCTGGTCACTAGTAGGTTAGCCGCTAGCTTGGAATAGCCTCATGTGTGTCTTTTTGTGTTCTGTTTCCTTTTTAGGTCAGTACTAACTCCATTATATACTAACCCGGTTAGGTCAGCATCCAGTGTCTCCATATTCCGTGTAGCTACTAACCCAACTAACCAGCCCTGTCTCTAGACCCCCAGCCCTGTCTCTAGACAGCCCCTAGCCAGCCTCTGTCTCTAGACAGCCCCTAGCCAGCCTCTGTCTCTAGACAGCCCCTAGCCAGCCTCTGTCTCTAGACACCCCCCGCGGCCCTGTCTCTAGACCGCGCCGGCCCTGTCTCTAGACCGCGCCGGCCCTGTCTCTAGACCGCGCCGGCCCTGTCTCTAGACCGCGCCGGCCCTGTCTCTAGACCGCGCCGGCCCTGTCTCTAGACAGCCCCAGCCCTGTTTCCTCATCCTCCGTCCCCTGTGTTAGTCCTCTGTTCCTTGTGTCAGCTCCTGGTTCCCTGTGTTCAGCTCCTTTCCTGTTGTGTTTTTCCTGAGCCCTAGTTTTAGTTTGTTGGTTTGGTTCCTTTGTTGGCTTGTGTCTGTTTTGAGTTTTGTTAATAAAGACCATTTCGGTTTGCACACCCCTCTGCGTTCATGCCTACCATATATGCCCACGGCAACTACATCAGCCGGTCTAGCCAAACCACCAGCTAGACCCATGACACATATATTGTTTAGTTAGTTAATTTTTAGTTAGTTTATATAATTTGCAGCATGGTGGCGCAGTGGTTCGCACTGGTTGGGTTCGATTCTTGTCTCGGGGTCTGTGTGCATGGAGTCTGCATGTTCTCCCCATGCTTGGTGGGTTTCCTCTGAGTACTCCGGTTTCCTCCCACAGTCCAAAAACATGCAGATTAGGCTAATTGCATCCCCAAATTTTCTGTAGTATGTAAATGTTGAACAGAGTTCCTACCATGGTTGTAAAAATGGGAATAAATACAAGGATCAACATTCACCTTCACGACGCCTAGGTAGACCACGGAGGTTCCTAGATACTGTAGATGGATGGACTGAGAGGTGAAGCCTGTATTTATGCTTTGAACTAACTAATAGCCATATGTTACCCAGGACATAACTGTTTCAACCTAATATAAAAAATATAGGAAGGACAGTAAACATTTGATGCATCGGCATTGTTACAGGAATTATAGGAGGCATTTTGGATATTCTGATAATTTAGTTGACAGTTTGTTCTTCAACGTAGTAAGATTTAACTGATGTCTTAGCCTCAGGTAGGGTAGCAGCAGGTACATATCACCCATGTTTCACCAGCTTGTCAACAGTTTGATGTAGTATTCCACCCACTCAATCAGAATCCCTGTTCCAGCTCTAAAGCCACAATGTCATATCCGAGTAGTGAAAGACATAAAGAAAATCATTTTTGCCTTTCCTAGTATGTGGCCCATCTCCGAAATCTAAAATGAAAGACGCTGAAGGATGACACGTCTTCAAATGAAAATAACCGCACCTGGTTGACAGCTTGTGCTCTATAAACCACACTGTGTATAGCACATCCTGTTGCTGCTGCTCGGAAAAGGGAAATAGCTATATGTCAGATGTTCAGATCGTTTTCGGAGAAACTGATGTAAATCCAGCATTCGTGCCTTTGAACCATTTTATTTATTTTGTGGTTTCTCATGTTAAACAAATGCCTTTTAATCAGAGCAGGAGAAAGCTCTAATAAGTCCAACTATATAGTGTAAAATACAGCAAACATTATGTATTAAAACCTATTTGCCTATAAGCTTGTACTACCTGTAAATGTGGTATTCGAGTCTGATTAGCATCTTCCTTTTAGCTTGATGACGTTTTCACATGCTACTGTACATGTTGTGGTCAAACTGGTACTTTTGATTGTGCAGCATAACAGAACACAGTTATGGTAGTAAAAACTCCCTTTTATTTATCTATATAATCTCCTGCTACACTAATGCACTCATCCCAGTATTTCATTGCTTGGATACCATCAAGGTAATAACGTTTTCCCAGTACGCTGGAGCCAAGATCAGAATACCTGCTTCATGTCTGAAACCCTGCCCTCGCAGGAACTCCTTTAATGTCCTAAACATGTGGAAATGTCTTGCAGAGAGGAGGTGACTGTATGGGAATATACAGTATATTAATATTCATGGGAATGACTGCAGCGGTCTCTGAGCCCGCTCATCCCCGGATTGTCAATCATGATTCTACAGCCTTCTTTAAAATGCTTGCACCATTCAAATGTTTTACTGTCGCTAAGAGTCTCATCAGGGAATCTGGCATAAAACCTATGCTAAATTGTATGTGGATCAGGTGGTCTGTTGTGGTGACCCCTTGACAGAAGCAGCTGAAAGAATTTTTCAATCAGATGTTCTAATACTGCAGATTGTAACTAATATCTCTACAGTGTTTAATACTTTCTAGTACTAACTGGTACTAAGTAAGTAGGTGAGTTATTTATGAAATAAATTTAACAACTAAGATGTACAAAAACTTTCTGTTCACTGAAATTTGCGGTCCCAGTCGAATAAAATGCCAACACTTACTGTATGGTCTTACTTACTATACTGTATGTGTACTAGTTTTCCTTAAAGATTTAACAGAAGTGTTGTGGTTTTCTCTGGGTTGAGAGAATGATCCCTGTATTTTTTCATTTACCAGAAGATCATCTATGTCTGTCATCTATGAATTTTTATAAAAAGAAAATAACGTGTCAGAGTGTCATCTATGTAATAATAAAAAGAGATCTTGTGTTTTCAAAGTAATGTTCCCTAGTGGCAGTATGTACAATGAAAAGAGGACACGGCCCAATAACAGATCCTTGTGGGACCCCCTAAACAATGGTAGGAATAGAGGAATCAAAGTTACTAGTGTTAACTTGAGAACACCCTATGAATGAGATGGAACCTAAATGAGCTCAATAGATTGCCCCGGTGGCCATCCGTGCTCTCAAGGCGGACAATAGAGATGCCATGAGCTGAGCTAACAGATGCAGCAGGAGAGTGTTCCTTCAAGTAGCAAAACTGGTTCCTTTCAACAAGACATTTTAACATAGTTTAGATATAGTTTTAACAGGGAATTTCCCGCGAGAGCAGACTGAGTGTATTTTCTAATCAATCAGGCTGAATTTAGGAATCTGAGTTAGCTGATCGTTAAAGAACTAGCTTTCGTACACAAAGCAGTAAGTTACAGATCAGTGACTTTGATTTTAAGTTGAGAAAAGTCAGAAACTTCCTGCATCTTGTTGTCTTAATACACTGTAAAAAAGAAAACTCAGAAAATTAAGACAACAAGAAAGTTAATTAAAAAAAGTTAATTAATATTTTTTTGGCATCTCTGGATATTTATTTCCTTGTGAGACCAACTACTTTCATAGAAACATAATTATTTCTATGAAAAATAAACCCAAAGTTACCATGTTCTTGAATATTCATTAAAGTGTTATTAGGCTTTTTTATTTTTTATTTTTAATTTTTTTAGAAAATACTTGCAATTAAAAACTCTTTGGGGAAAGTTAATGTGAAGTAGAGTTTTGCTTATTTTAAATACCTAATGTAAAGTATATACACCGATCAACCACAACATTACAATGCAATGTTATGCCCAGTTTTTTGTGGGTTCCCCTTGTACCACTGGGGCGTCTCTGACCCCACAGGGCATGGGACGTCATGAGACTTTTGGGGTTGACCTTGATAGCAGCTCCTTTCAATTCTGTGGGTTTTTGGGAGGGGACTCTGTGGATTGGACGTGTTTGTCTGGTGCATTTATGGGTAATTGATCAGACTGGAATCCGCGGAGCTTGGAGGCCTGGTGCACTGGTGGGTCTGGTGCCCTTCTAATGTGGCCAGCATATTTTTTAGCATATTTTTGCTGCTATCCTGAGGAAGAATCCCTTTTGTTATCCCTTTTGTTATTTTGTTTTGTTAACAAAACAAAAAAGGGGGCCAATTTTTATTAGGATGATAGCAGGTCACATGTTTGAAAATAAATCCTTTCCTTAGCTGTTAGATGGTCAAAAAGCAACCGTAAAAGCAAACAAGAAATGTGGAAATTCAGTTAATACTTCAAATTTACTTCAAACTAAACCATCTTTATGGTTTTTCATGTGGAACCATTCTCAGCAGTCGCATATATCTTTAAGCAGACTATACTGTATAGGATCATCCTCAGCAGCACTGAGTGATGAAAACTCCAACCAGAAATGTGGCATCAGGAAGGATCCGGAAGGTCCACTGCCCTGCTGAGGCCACCTTCATATGGTCTGCTTGGGATACATGCGGTCACCAAGGAGAGCTCCACTTGGCCATGAAGATGGTCTTGGACAGGATTGATTCAATAATTTCTGTAGTGGCTTGTAACTTAAGTAACTCAATAGTTAAAGAAACTGGGGCGGAGCAACTTTTGCAAAGTTCGGAATGACTTATGGATGCTGCGTAATGTATGGTGTGGATGTGGGTTAGATGTCAATCCTGGAAGAGATCACACTCATCAGTGTGGACACGTTTCATCACAGATGAGTAAGAAGAACTTTAAAAATGTTCCCATAGGGTTTCTGTTGTACTGTTGTTCTGATCTGTTGTGGCTCTGCTACTGCAGTGTGTATTTCTCCAGGACACCCTCTGGCTCATTCCGACTTTTCATACCTCCAGTCTACTAGCATTCTCATCTCTTCTAACTTCTTTTTATTCTACTGCTACTTTCTCTTTTTATGCAAATATTCTTCCAAGTCTCCTTCTATTATGATTTTTTTCCCCCCTGCTGCCATCCCTGCCTCTTTTTAAAAATTCATACCTTCTTGACAAGATTTGAAACTTCATCTTCATTACTGCATCGAATTGCAGGAATGCGGGTCAATATATTAATAAAGTAATTGTACATAATTCGCCTTGTACAGTATGTTTATTTTGTTTCAGTTAAACGTAAGACTACATAAGAATGCATTAGATATAATAGTGTGGCTTTTATTGTCTACCTCTGAAAGATGAGAAAAACCTTGACAATAATTAGAGTACCAAATTCTTTTTTAGTGCAGCTATCGACATGTGTACAGATCAAAATAAGCAATTAGTCACACTGTTGCATCGGCATCAACACATAAGTGCACCGGGCTGCACACTGCCATCCTAATGAATCGAAGACGAGAAGAAAAAGGACGTCTGATGTAAATCAGATGTAAATAGCATGCTGTCTGTCTGAGATATTGCAGAGGCAAGAAGCATTTGAAAACAAAAATCTGCTGCAAGTTCTCCAAAATTCTTGGCATAACCTGCCAGTCTGATTTTGTTTTTAAAATTCCAAGGCAGGATGCCAAGTCATTCATGGGAATTGGATGTTATTTTTATTTCCTCTAGGTCTCGAGGACTCTTAAAAAGAAAATCCAGTCTTCAAAGAAAATCACTGAGAAATCATTGAGACAGTGTCACTTCCAGTAGAGTGTGGTAGGACTTGGCTGAGCTTCACCGCTGCACTAGTCTGCGTGCCAGGAGAACCTGTAGATCCATTAAGATTCATCTGATATAGCTCAAAAGCAGGCTGTTCTTCCATAAGCTGTTAAACATACAGCTCACATAATGTAGCAACTGAAGATATATGCTCTGTTTTCTACCTGAAGGTGAGAGGATTTCATTATATTTTAACAACGTGAAACACTTTCGTTTTTTTTTTTCGTTTTTTTTTCAAACAATCCAGGGATGGACAAATGATGAATTCATAAGCTAGTGAACCATGTTTTGGTTGCCTGGAAAGCTCCTCCAAACACACTGTAAACCCTAATGCTCAAAGTAATTAAGCATATCGAGGACTGTTAACTTAAATAATTAGAATTAGTTCAAACTAATAGACCTCAATGAGTATTTAGAACTTTTTGGTATTTGAGTTTGTAGAAATGACACTTTTTAAGTTAGCTGAACAAATTCGATATTTTAAGTAACTGTAAGTACTTAAGTAACAGTAACTGTCACCTTAAAGTTCCACCAACTTAAAATCTTCAGCCTAGTGATTTTGTGTCTGACCTCCCCGGGGCAATAGGACACTAGTGGCTCAGTGGTAGGTGCTTCATCTGTCATGCGAAAGGCCCGGGTTCGATTCCCGACAACTGGATGAAGTGTCTGTCCCAAGCCCAGATAAACTGGGAGGGTTGTGTCAGGAAGGGCATCTGGCATAAAACCTGTGCCAAGCTTGTGTGTGAACCAGATTGTCTGCTGTGGTGACAGCAACAACAATTTATTTGATTTGCAACAAATTCAACAGACTCAAAAACTGATAGTTCTGTTTACTTACAATTGGAAACATCATTACTTAAAAAAATTTATGTAACTGAGTTTTGCCAACTTACTCGGGTTTACAGTGTGTGTATAAGGCAAATTAACAAGTATGATTTTCCGGTCTGTAACGTAATGTAGCATGTGTTTGAAATCAATGGCAGGGGTTGTTTCAGACAGCGATGAAACAGCATGTTTACATTCAGGAACTGGAGAAAGAGGAAGATCAAGACAAGATACAGAGATCGGGACTGATGCAAGGTATACTAAAAAAAAATTCAGTACTTTTGATACACAAGAATATTTAAAGGTGAGTACATTTGTGCTTTTACGCCAGTAGAAGACGTCTACTTTTACTTGAGTAATATTTTCCATCTGACTTTTACCCAAGTACAGGATTTGTGCACTTTGCGCACCGCTGATGTCCTCAAGGATGTCCTCCCAAACTCAAGTCCTTAAAATTCCAGGAATGTATTCAGAAACAATCTTTGATATTCTGACATTTCAACCACGAATACCATTGTAATGCTCTTGAACGAGAAAAAAACGTCTACCTACTATCGCATAAACTTCTGATTTATGAACATTACATTAACGTTCAGTGTAGCAGCACAGACGCTAAAATATTATTTATGCATTCCTGGAAGTAAGTTGTTTATCATATGAGAAATGCTATTTTAAGCCCCTTGATCAATTAACTAGATTACATAAGTAAAGACAGTTAAATCATTGTCAATGTGGATGTGACCTTTGGACTCACATCAGTAAACTAAAAGCCTCAGAGCACAGACAACCTTAGTATCAGTGAATTCATTTGCATAACTTTTAATATAATCTCTTCAGCTAAAAACAAACAAAATCCTTAAAATTCATATCTTTGTTAGAATTGTGTTATGGGTGTGATGTTAAACGGACAAACTTTTATAAAAAACAGTTCAGGTTTTCATCGGTTTTAAAGACAGCTGCAGGAAGCGTTAAAGACCGTGAAAGAGACTCGAATGAACAAAAGAGTGTAGATTTAAAAATGTTTGCCTTTTCTGGATAAACTTGCACTATGGATGTGACATTTTCACATTATGGATGTGAGGTGACTGAATAAGTCCTCTGCGAACTATATAAAGAACATAGTGAATAGTGAATTTATAGTAAACATTACGAAAAACATTATTAAAATGCATTATTTAATTATTAAATGAATTATGATCATGTGATTACTTATTATTAAATCAGTACGTACTACAGACATTGTTTTCTGCTTCTTTCCCCTCTCTTTTCTTTGTAGTTTTCATTTCTTTTTTGCCTCTTAGTGCTTCATGATGCTCAAAACTGGACTTTAATGTTTAATTTACAAGTAAAAGGTAAGTCAGTATGGCAGCACAGTGGCCTCACACCTTAATGCTTCCATTCCCACTTCAGTTCTGTGCGCATGGGGTTTGCCCTGTTCATATTGTGCTTGTTGGGTTTCCTCACACAGTCTAAAAACTTGTAGATTAAGATAACTGTTGCTCCCAAATTCCCCATAGTGTGCCGTGGGGCGCAAAGTACACACATCCAGTACTTGAATAAAAGTAGAGATATCCTAGGTTAAATATTATTCAAGTAAAAGCTGAAGTCCCCCGTTTAAATGTCAACTTGAGCAAAGGTAGTCACAAATTAACTTCATTACAAAAAGTACCGAGATAGTAAAAAAAAAAAAAATCTCTTTCTCGCTCTCTCTGCTCCGACTGTGATTAAGTCTTTGCCGATGTCAAAAACCTTTCATGTTATAAAGTGTGTCACGTTCGCATTCACTTACGCATAATTGCCATCCGTTTAAATAATACAGTTTTAATACTACTCACCAATGTAGAGTAGTTATTTAACCCAGTGCCATGCAGAAATGTACTGAAGTTAAAGTACAGATATTTGTTGCAAGATGTGGTGGAGTAAAAGTAAAAAGTATCTACTAATAAAAAGCACTCAAGTAAAGTATAGAAATATGAAATATGTACTTAAATGTGGTAGTGTGTGTGTGTGTGTGTGTGTGCTTGTGTGCTCTGTGATGGACTGGCACAACATCCATGGTTCCGGGCCTCCTGTGACCCTGTAGAGAGTAAAAGGTAAAGAGAATCAGTGCATGAGTGAGTGAGACAGTTTACTCAGTATGTGAGCAGATGTAGTATTTGAAGTTTATCAGTATGGTTTGGCCAAAAGCCTCAGAATTATGCTTAATTTTTATTCACATGGTAAAGTTGACATTTGCGTAAGTTGTGGTGTTTGTGTCTGAATGAGAAAGGGTGGCATTTTTGGGGGTCATTGCTCTCTTTCTGGCAGTCGGTTGTGTAGCAAACACACCTTTTGGTTTCAGACATTTCGAAATGCATCTGTTCAGAAGGTCGATAGTGATAAGAATTTTGCTGACAGTTAACAATTAAAAAAAGAAAAACCATAGAGTAGAGATGTGAAACGATTATAACGAACAGCACTCACCCAAACCAACCATCTCTTTGTCCATCTGCTGTCTGAGGATACTGAGTTTATAAAGTTACAATAGAATGCAATACTGTAACAGCTTGGGTGACTCCATGTTTTCTGTTGTATTAAATAAATCGACACTTAAAAACATGATTCACATATCACTCGATAGACCCGAGGTGGGAATCGAACGCGGAACCTGGTGGTGCGAGGCCACCAGTGCTAACCACTAAGCTCACTCACTCATTCAATCATCATCTATACTGCTTTATCCTTTATTCATGGTCGTGGGGGCCTGGAGCCTATTCCAGGAGACTTAGGGCACAAGGCGGGGTACACCCTGGACAGGCTGCTAATCCATCTCAGGGCACACACACACACACACATACAGTACATACATGCATACATACACTTACACACTATGGCCAATTTGGGAACGCCAATTAATCTAACCTACAGGTCTTTGGACTGTGGGAGGAAACCGGAGTACCTGGAAGAAACCCACCAAGCACGGGGACAACATGCAAACGCCATGCACACAGAGATGGGAATCGAACCCGGCCGGGAATCGAACCCCGACCCTGGAGGTGCAAGGCGACAGTGCTAACCACTAAGCTGCCATGCATAAATCAAAATGTTTAAAATATGGGCACTAAAGTAAAATACCTAAGTTGAACAAAAATAAATTGGTTAATTGTGGTGGGTTCACGTTAAACATATTATGTAGGACATTTTGAAACATTTTTTTTATGGTAGTAACGTAGATATTATATCTTTATATCTGTGTACTAGACCACAGTCACTTGTAAGAATTTGTAATTACTTACAAAGACGAGGGCTCAGCTGTTCTGTATAGAACTAGCGAACACACAGTACACATGACATGCAGCAACCTAGCATGGGGACCTTATATAGACCAAGTCGACCGCCTCTTTGAAACACCTGGAAATATTCCAGAATTTGATGTAATGTCATTTAATAAGCTACTGATTGGACAATTGTTATAAATGGGAGCTAATTTGAATGGCAGGTACAGGGTCTAACTTTGCGCCAGTGCGGGGGGGGGGGG
>JAAGKR010003459.1:16862-74320 GCA_011419295.1 Clarias macrocephalus
TATAACTTTTGCGCCTGTGCCGCCCCCCCCCCCCCCCCCAACATCACAGAAAATTAGCTATGAACTTGTGCAATTCAACCTTAGACCCAATTTCTGAACAGCAGAAAGTTCAGCTGTAAAAACAAATATATGCAAATATACACGAGTCTGTTCAACAAAAAGAGGCAAACAATTAAATCCGAAAGATTCAACTAAACCCCAGGTCTATAGGAAAGGACGAGTTGAAGGATTCGAAGGCATCTGGTACAAAAATATTATATCCACAGTGAGTCCCACATTGCCATGTCCTAAAAAGCAGTGGTGCAAGGAAGAAATCATGGCGATAACTGATGACTGATTAGCTTAGCCGTGGTTTGCAGGATGTCACCAGGCATTTGGAGGAGTGTTCTTTGGTCAGATGAAGCTAAAAAACATATCTACTATGTGTGGCCCTAATGATCAGAGCCAAGGAAACGAAAGAAGGATACAACTTTTATTTCTAAGAACCACATCTCAATTGTGAAGCATAGATGTGGTGCATCATCTCGTGGTGGGGTTTTGTTGTTAAAGGGACTGGCGCAGCTTTAGAAGACAGGAAGAGGAATTAACTGTGTGAAAAATAGAAACAACATTTCAAAAAGGTTGTTCAGCAGGACAATATTTACAAGAATTTTCAAGATATATATACCAGTATATATCCAGCCATTAGATAAGCCAGTCATCAGATGGCAAGACAGTCATCATCAAGTGGAGAAAATATGGTGCAACATTGAGCTGACCAAGAACCTACAGTACCAAGAGATTTGGATGTCCCTCCAAAACTGATGAAAAGCCGAGAAGAAAACAGTCCTGGGAGGCTGCCAAGAGTCATACAGCAACATTAAAGGAGCTGCAGGAGTTTCTTGGAAGTACTGGCTGTGTGTTACATGAGATGACAATCTCCCGTATTCATTACATGTCTGAGCTATTGGGTAGAGTGAAGAAAAACATCCAAGCCTGGATAACATGTCGCAAAAACACATTTGAAGTCTCCTAAAAGCATGTGTGTATTATGGTCTCAAACCAAGGTTGAACCCCCTGCTGCCAATGTCCAGCTGCTAGAGGTGCCATGGAGCCACACCCTGAGGAACCAGAGCCACACTGATCGGTGTACGGTATATAAACAAAGTAAATAAACAAATAAATTAATAAAAATGTAATATGTTGTAACATAACTATACACCACGAATCATACATAACATAAAAAACAACCCAGAATTTTTCTAAAATAAGAGGTTTATGATGATACTTTGTGTTTCCAGAACTGATCTAAGGACCCCGTATGACAACTGATGACTGAGTTATAACTCACCTGCCGAGCCGACTGGAGAAAGATGAGCAAACAATCTGACAGTTATAACATAAATATATGTAGTATTACAGGTTTGAGCAGGAGAATGAATATTTCAAAGTGGACCAAAAGATCATAAAAAAGCAGGATGATGTCCGATATAAGAACATTTTTAGTGATAAAACTGTATGCCCTTTATGGTAACAGATAATCTGTAGCATTATAGACATAAAGGGGGCTGCAAGCGGTTTGGGACACATTGACAGGAGGCGGGGTACCCTTTACAAATCTTATCAGTGTCTTTTATTCCAGATCGTGTATAACAGCTCTTAAACCAGCTGGTGAGGCTTTGCAAGCTTGTGTTGATGGAGGAGTTCTGAATTTGTTTTTCCACATGTAGACAGCAGGGATAATTACACACGGGCTTTGATTAGTTCAGTCTGAAATGCACAGATGCACGAAACATTTTATTCCATATGTTATTATTATTCTTATTCTTATTCTTATTATTATTGTGCATGAATACTGTGAACAAATGCTGCAAGGCAACATGCTTTTTGCATATCCACTATATCCAGAAATAATAATCAGTAAAATATTTCAAATTTCTTATTTCCCTTGTACTGTAGTAATAAGTGAAACACATCATGTTGGAAATATAATTTTCTACTGTTTGTCTATTACAAGTAATTTTAGTTCCATGACATTTCATTCAACCCTGATACCAGGACACGGTCAACCCTGTGAAATACAGGTCACATGTCACATTCATTAAATCCTATATACTTTTTTTCTTTTTATTATTTTCAGTGAAACTTGCTATGGACTGATGATGTACAACCCTGTTCCTGTGTTATAGATTTTAAAAGAAAAAGAAAAAGAAAATACAGAGTCATTAATGGATAAACATATAGTAGCTGCAGCAATGCGTTCAGACTAACTATGACATATGAACACAAAATGACTCAAATGTGCCAGAGAATGTAACTATACAGATTTTTATGATTAAGGGAAAACAAAATCCAAAACTACATAGTCCTGTGTGAAAAAGTGTTTAATAATAGTAATAGTAAATGTGTGTCACATAACGTATAGGGATGCAGTGCTGATTGACCGTTCTTCCAATACATGTTTTTTGTAAATGAGAAGTAGGGCGTGAGAAGTTTGTAAAAAGCAAGTTTGTAATCGATACAAGCCTGTAATTGTTTGTAACCGTTTATGAGGATGATTGCCTGAGGGAAGAAACGGTTCCTGTGTCTAACAGTTTTGGAGTACAGGGTTCTGTAGCAGCTGCCAGAAGAAAGCAGGTGAAAAAGGTTGTGTCCAGGGTGCAAGGGTTCAGTAGTGTAGGTGTAGTGTAGTGTCTGTAGTGTAGGTGAACCGCTGACAGGGTCATAGACGACCAAGGCTCACTGATGCACGTTGGAGGCTGTCCCGTGTAGTCCGATCCAACCCATAGCAAAGGAAAATCCAAGATGAGACTTTTCGGATATGTCATTTAAAATTACATTTATAATTACTTAAAAAAAAACAAAAAACAAAAAAAAAAACATACATTATACTGCTACCAGAATGCCAACTCAAAAAAAAAAAAAAAAAAAATTAGAACAAAATGCGCATATTATTTTATATTATATCCTTTACATAAAATGTATGTTTGCTGACAGAGAGAGTTTTCATCAAATGTGTCACCTTATTTTTGACTCCATATTATTATTATTATTATTATTATTATTATTATTATTATTATTATTATGGTAAAATTTGACCTTAATAAATCTGTTCTATTTCCTTGCCTACTGTATGTGACCCTTTAAAAACATATATATAATTGAGTTTATTATATTGCCTAGGTTGTGCTGAAGAAAAGTCACTATATTGCACAATACTGGCCCCTATATATTTATTAAAACATAATGCAAAATAAGTCCAAAAAAAAAATGCTTTGGGGTTTAAAGGTTAGGGTTTTCTGACTAACAGTGCCATCTACACCAAAGTATGTTTAGTACTTTTTTATATTCTGGGAGGGTTAGTAGGTTGGATCCCTGAAATGTGAAATTATTAGAAAATAAAATTCATCAAAATATAGTGTTAAAGGTCATATATATTCATTGTTAAGCCACTTTTGCGCTGTATGTAATGCGGCTCGCTCCGCTGGATGAAACCGCAGGTATATTTCACACCCATGGGGAAACACTGCAGTGTGTGAATTATTTGTATTTAGATGAGCTACTGCAGCTCAAACTGTTGAAAAGGTTAATGGCGTCCTCATAGAAAGTTATCAGAATACACACACACACACACACACAACACACACACACACACACTGCATTGCTTTTTTGGTTATATAAAGGGAACCTACTAAATATTAGGCATGTGGTCATATTGTTATGGCTGATCTCTCTCTCTCTCTCTGTGTGTGTGTGTGTGTGTGTGTGTGTGTGTGTGTTAATAATGAAATTTTATTTCGTTTTAGGTAAAGTCGCCTTTTTATGTTGAAGTGGCTCCTGTGTGCCAATAATAGATGTTGGTATGACAATAATAATTTCTCTTGTTGCACCATTTCATCCAGGCCATAAGGGAAAAGGCAACAACCTACAGTATTTATTCCTAACAAAAACCACTACGTTACGCTTGTGTCAGCACAAAAACAGCTTCATAAATGGGTTGAAATTGCCTGGGTGGGAGCTAAGCTCAAAGTTTTCCCTATTGATTCATCCATTTTTTGGTGCCATTTACCCTGTACTTTGAAATGAAGTTGAAATGTGCTAACCCATGTTATTATTTCATAGAAAAATGTGGTTAACTACTGTACCATCCACGTTAACAACAATTCTTTTTTTTTTTTTTAAATATAAGGTAAAATGTGGTTATGTCATGCCATGAAGTGTTTATTTTAATGCTAGCGCTTTTATCTACAAAATGGATACAGATTCTTTTGAAGGACATTTTACTTGTTTTAATGTCTTCAAATTTAGGATACATACTGTACAGTACTAATTTGTAAAAGTAATCTTAGTCAGACACACTTCAGACATGAACTTGGCCATTTGAAATAGCAGTATGTTACCACAGTAGAATATTATTGCTTACATAGACTTTGTGGCCAAAAGTATGTGAACACTTGATCAGCACACCCGTATTGCAACCTTCCCTGAACTGTTGCCTCAGGCTGCATGATTTGCTTAAAAATTGTGACACATATTTCGATTGTAATATTAAATTCTCCTTAATTAACTATTAAATGTAGTTTTAAATGTACGAAACGTATTTATCTAGGCTAACAGCAAGTACAGTAAGTCCCCAAGATACAAACAAGTTCTATTCCGGAAGGTTGTTCGTGAGTACAGTTCGTTCGTAAGTCCAACAAACATTGTACTAGGATACTAACACAACTGCCTATATACAGTATCAAACTAACATTTTCCATGATCTTGTCCTTGTTTTTCAGAATCGTACCAGTGGTTGAATGATTCATGTTAAAAGAATGAGCGATGTCTGTCACCTTTCCACTTTGCTTCGTTCTCTGAATTTTTGTCACTTTTTTTCTTCATTCCATTCAGTTGATGCTTTTCAGCTGCTAACACACATGTCATAATGTACGCCGAATATGTTTGTTCTGTTTTATCTAAAATGTACGTACGTACAGGACTTGCACAAATTCTCATTGAGATAATGTTTTTCATAAATAACTTAAAAGTGAATTATTTACAACCTCTTCACAAATTCCTTACTGTGTCTATTACCTGTAACAAAGTTGTAATTATGATTTTCCATCACTGAAACTAAATTCAACAAACCTGTTTTATTTACCAAATTCCATCTAAGATACTCCTTAAAAAACATAGTTTCCCACAGTTCATATAGAAGACTTCGAGTTCATATAGAAGACTTCGAGTTCATATAGAAGACTTCGAGTTCATATAGAAGACTTCGAGTTCATATAGAAGACATCGAGTTCATATAGAAGACATCGAATTCATATAGAAGACATCGAGTGCTCTGATCTTGATCCCACCGAACACCTAAAAAGTGAAAATGGAAGTTATAACCCTAGGAAAAGAGGAGGATCGACTCTGTAGTAATGTTCATGCTTTTGCTGCCAGGTCTGCTTCTGCATCTGCTTGTTTTTGCAACCATCACAGAACTCCTTTGTGAAGTTGAATTTCCTTTAGTCATGATCAAGCAGCTCCTGGAAATGACGTTTTTCATCTTCTGCTTTGAACATACCACTGACACAACTTCACAGGCAACGACCTCAACTACGCTGATGGACTGATGAAGTTCTGGAATTCTAAACACATTTTCATGATATTATCCTTAGCTTGTTTCATCATGTCAATCAGAGGTCCCATGTGAGATTTCTGATGTAATATCAGTTCCCACTGATCATACATAAAAAGCAGGGTCTCCCCCGCCTTTTCTCTGGACTTCTTCCTTTTAAAACAGGAGAGTGTTTTCTGTAGGGCACTGTGCACAGTTGGAGTGTCATGGTGGTGAAAAGCTCGTATCAGAGTCATAAAGTTCACCTTGAACATCAGTTTTTACTTCATCTACTTTAAGCTGTATGGTGCCTTTTCTTGCACTTTTATTCCATGCAGAAAACCTTGCCAATGTTTCGTACGCTTCAGTCAATTTAATCAAGTTCTTTAGACTACTGTCACTAACAGTTCAAGTGGAGCAACCTCATATCATAACACTGCCTCCAGTGGCTTGTCATCTTCTACATGATGAAATAGGCTCACAAGACTACATGATATTTTTCAATTGCTATGACTTTTTATCCTATCCAGCAAACTGGAGCCTTCTTTATGATTAATTTCACCAACAAGTAGTTTTCATATGGCCACACAGCTGTTTAGTCCCAAATCTTGTGAGTGATTGTCACACTGTGTGTATGATTTACTTTCACTACTAAACATAGCTGTAATTTCTACTGAGCATTTTTTTAGAATGCAGCTTTGACAAGCATTCCTGGAAAGTTCATCACTATCTTTCCAGGTTTAAATACTTTTTTATTTACTTATTTAAATCCAAGCAGTGTTATGGGCATTGGTGGCGTTTGAGGCTCCAGGTTGGTAAATGGAGGGTCGGTGGTTTGAGCCCCACTACCAATGGGTTTACAGTATTGGGCCCTTGAGCAAGGCCCTTAACCCTATGCTCTTATATGCAGTATTTGCCAGGTCCAGTCCTGGAGACATGACTGGGTCGCAGAAAGAACGGCATCTAGTATAAAATCTGTGCCAAAAACCCTTTTACCAATAAGATCAAGTGATCCATTGTGGTGACACCAAAAAAGGGGAATGTTGAAGGGAAAAGAAAACAATCCAAGATGCATTTGCCTGTGTTGGACTATTTATTGTATCAGGAATTTAATAAATACAACAATAGTTAATGCCTGTGTCAGACACTTAAAGTGACCAGATGCAAACTGGGAAACGATATGGTTTTAAAGTAACTGAAGCATAGCTACATTTTTATATGGTTATGTGGTTTAATACATAGGCCAAAAGAACAGGTGTGGAGAGAGAAGGGAGGGAGACAAGGCCTCAGAAGGCAGTGACATATATGACATATTTAAATTTTTTACACAACTGATGCATTTGAATGAGCTGTACTGTTTTTCTCCAATTATTTCCAGCTGAAAACAAACTGTGCCATAGTCAGTCACTCCTCACAAAACATTTCACCTCAAGGATGGGTCAAATCACAAGGGGTTGACCTACTGCTAGTCATTGACCTGCTCTGTATGGTTGGCCATTTTCTAATTCCACATGCACCAAAGTGTTTTTAAGGTTGGCATAAATACAGTACCTGGTCCATATCGAAAAGACTGAAAAACATGAACAAAGTGCCATGCAAAGAGGTACCGCATACTTCCTAGGAGCCAGTAAGGCGGATATTAAAAGCTTACAGAGCTCAAAGCAAATGTCACCACACCAAGAGCAAGTCCAAAAAAGGCATCAGGTGATAGAGTGTGTGATCAAAGTTATTGAAGTCATTAGCGAGCAGAGTCTTAGGTATCAGCCTCACCAATTTGAGACAGCGTGTGACTTAATAATGAGACCACTGATCGCGGTAACTTCTCAGAACTTTTATTACTTCTTGGAAAGTATGGTGTGTGTCTACAAGAACATGTGAGTAACTGGATTTAAAAAAGAAAGCCAGAGCATAGATGACTCTGGACATTGAGAAGGAAGAGGGTCCTTTGTTACCTGGCTGTCAAAAAGTCTAGTCCATGCCGTTGCTGAAATCATTAGCTGAAAGATCAAGACAAGTATTTCAAAGAAAGTCAAGGAAGCTGGGGTGTTTTTTATTAAGGTGTGGGACAACACAAACTTCTAAGGAGCACTGCGCAAAAAATCCTCAGACATGATTATGATACAACAAAAACAAGCAAGGCAGTAGTGAAGTTTAAAGAATCTTTAAACTATATCCTCTATAATGACACTTGATTTTGCCTCCTTTTGAGGATTTCGCAAAAAATGTGATGCTGCATTTCCTTAAACAGACTGATCTCCAGCCGTTTAAAAAATTTTTTCTTCATTTTCTTCAACTGTACTGTTGTTGTAGTACAGTTGCTACACTTGGACACAAGATAATAATAAAAAAAAAAAGCTTCACACGCGTACACACGTGGTCACGATGTCATAGTAAACAGGACACAACCATTGGCTCAGTTGTGATCATGTAACACTACACGTATTGTTTATCACGTTAAAATTTATTTTAAATTTTTGTAAAAATCTTGCAAAACACTTGCAGACCAAGTTACTCGCAATCCAAGGTTTCACTGTATAGCGTTGTCCTTTGAGAGATTGATCTTTTTTATAAAATTTTGTGCTTAATCACTGGTAACTTCCTTGTAATATTCTAAATAATCTCATAATATACAGTAAGTAGGTTATTAATTTAAATTAAATGTCAGAGGATAATTATAATAATTCAGCTCAAACTTTTTGCTTTCTGTATGCAAAAATGGAAGAAAAATATTGGAAAATATCATGCTAAGAAAAACAATACAGATGAACAGATTGTGTTTAAATTAATGATTTGTTGATCAGCAAAAATGTTGTGTCAGTTTGAATTTGGTGTGTGAACTTGTGGCTGCTTGACATCAAATTTCCAGGCTGAGGTTTGTTGCTAGTCTGCTAATGATGTATTTTAGTTCATGTTTCATGGCTGCAAACACTGTCTACCTAGAAGGATCAATTTGTTTCAGTGTAATTGTGATGTTCTCTTGCATTCATTAAGCCACCGCTCATTGTCTCATATTTTGCTTCTAAAGAGCCAGATTTTCTTGTATTTTTTAAGGTAGTCGCTTCCTGAAGGTCTTTTTTTTTGCCAAGAATCATTGAAGCATAAACAAAACCCTAACTTAAGGCATGAACCCTAACTTAAGGCATGAACCAGTGAGTAACAGGTGCAGATGATGACAGATGGTGATATACTGGTGATGCTAAATGATGAGTGATTGGAAGACATGAGCGGGGAAATAAAGTGAGTGATGACGACGGGCAGAGTAACACAGGGTGGACAGTGGCTCCTACAACTCCATAAGCAATCCTTGTCTAACTTGTCTTGTCTAAATGGCTCTTACAAGCTCTCTATTGGTTGCAGCTGCAAAGTAATCAGCGCTAATTTATCACTGGTTTCTCCCAGAGAAGGCAGGGAGGGTAGCTCGTGGTCTGGTCTGGCGCTGGAGAGTTGTGCAGCGGATACTAAACATTTTAAAATTATTTAAAAAAGGGTGATCCAGTTAACACTCTTCTGTTTCCACCAAAACTGTTCATTGGGAGCTCCATAGCCGGGCTGCTATAGCCAAACCTTTGGTCAATTGTTCCAGTGCCAAACGTCGGTTCCAATGGTGTCAGCAGTGAAAATCTTGGGCTCTGAACAATGTGAAACGTATTGTTCTCTGATGAGTCCACCTTCACTGTCTTTCCCACGTCCGGGAGAGTTATGGTGTGCAGAAGCCCCAACGAAGCGTACCAGCCAGACTGTTTCATGCCCAGAGTGAAGCATGGGGGTGGATCAGCGATGGTTTGGACTGCAATATCATGGCATTACCTAGACCCAATACTTGTGCTAGATGGGTGCGTCACTGACAAGGACTACCGAACCATTCTGGAGGACCATGTGATTTAAACATTGTATTATGAAGGCGGTGCCTTGTATCAGTATGATAATGCAATACACACAGCAAGACTGGTGACAGAGTGGTTTGAATTACTGCGGTCTAAAACCAGCCATATGCATGTAACCCTATATGTTGAGCAGTATAACAATCTGTTATTCTGTTGATATGTTGAATAAAAATAATTGTGAATGCATTACTTTGGTAGTTTTTTTTTTTTTTTTTTTAAAGAAAAAGACTCATTTATTCTTATTGAAGTGATTGTGGAAGTACCACCAATTTGATGGCTAGAACCTTTTTTTCTACAATGCTGTTTGACATTGAGAGCTTGCAGCTGGAACCTGCACACTATTCCCCTTCCATGACCTTGTCTAATGGATGAGTTTGTAAGATAATGAGGGGAGAGAGAGAAGTTAAGAGAACGGAAGAGCATTCTGCCACAGAGTGCATCTTTAACTTGAATAAAATCCTGTTGACCCAACTCCTTTTCTGTCTTGCATCTTTGGCAGGCTGCAATTCCTAAGGTCTTGTGAATTTAAGCAAACACCTGCCAAGTGGAGGTGGCTTCCATCCACCTAAGTGCATACTTTTGAATACTTTCTAACACGTTACTTTGTATTGCGTTACACCCAACACTGATCTTGAGTCATCGTTTAAAGATTGTCAAAGACTAGAGGAACATCTAGAAGAAGTTTGTTGGACCATCTAGTTGCCAGAACAGAAAAGAGTCAGGATGAATGTCTTGGTCGATCCCTGAGAGATGGTGGAACAAGGTGAGAAGGGCGTGGTGTGATTAGAGCAGATCGGTAAGTGGGTGCTGGACCATTTTTAGCTTTGTAGGCGAGCATTAGGGTTTATTAGGGAATTTGATGCGGGCAGTTTCAGGAAGCCAGTGCAGGAAGCCGAGAAGTGGAGTGGTGTGGGAGAACTTGAGAAGTTTGAGGATGAGATGTGCCATTGCATTCTGGATCAGCTGCGGAGGACGAATGGTGAACAGAGGCAGACCTGCCAGGAGTGAGTTGCAGTAGTCCAGTCTTGAAATAACACTGAACAAGCACCTGAGTACCCGAAGAAAGAAATGGGCAGATTCTACTGATGTCGTAAGGAAGAAATCGACATAAGCAAGTACGGTTAGCAATGTGTATTATACAATATAGAATATTTATTTATTGTATGTTAGAATTTAATGTACTTACTTCTGCCATATGTTGCACATTTCTTTCATTGAACTTTTCATCAATCAATAGGGAAACTATTGAACATAACCTTATCGTTCAATTTTCTGACACTCCAAGTGACCTCAAATGGAGTTATTTAAAGCTTAAAATTAGTTTTTTTTTTTTATTATTATTTTTTTTAATCTCCTGGTGTGCATTCCAATAGTTGAGTGCCCCTGTTATACCTTCGGGATTTTCATTCCTGCACCTGTAGAAATCTCTCCTAAGTTAGGTGGGTGACATTTTGCTCTCAGGTCAATCTCATCGCACCTGCAGTCATGTGGGACTGCAAATACCAGGGATTCATTCCACTTCCATGCCTTCTACATGACATAAAAGCCAAGGTCTTGATTATGCATGTTCTTCATACGGGTAGGGTAAAGATCAGATTCGATCAGGGCAGCCTGATCATGTGGAATATGTTCTGGAAATTCTCATGCACCCAGCAAAACCACCATCCTTTACTTTGAACCACCTATGGAGTGGGAGAGACAAACACAAGGGGATGGGAGACTAGAGGAGATGGAAGAGGTGGGGATTTGGGGAGCCAGTTTCTGGGAAACAAACAATGCTTTGCTAGTAGTGACCTGTGTCAGGCATCCCGCAGATGCTCAGCCGAAAATAATTGTTGATGCCTTCTGTAGCCTATTTAGTGAAAGTACTATATCTGTTTTTTTTTGGAATGCAGCAAACCTGTTGCAGGTTTATCCTTTACAGGTCAGGGTACTGAAAGCAATGCTGTCAACAGCAAGTTGTTGGGCTGGAAGTCTTGCCTCCGCTGACAACAGTAGCAGCAGAAGGACCACCAGCTGCAACTCTGGCCAGTCCCACATTGTCATGGTAGGATCATCATGTGACCCCATTCTGACCGGTGTGATGGGGACATGGCTGTGACAACAGTTGTATTTACTGCTCGAGCACTCACAGACTGCACCAGGCTCTGGATCACATCTCGGCAGTGTTGCTCTACAGTATATGCATTAGGAGGAGCCCCTATACTGCTTTTAGTGGATACCAATCAGGGTATGGATGAGCTGTGCAAATGGTGGTACGTCCATGTCCTCTTCACTCTCAGGTTTTAGCCATTGATGCAACCAGGTTCTCTGTAATGAAGGAAGAAATGGATGCAGGCAAAATGATCATCAGGGTTTTTATCATAAGATAACATAAATTTTTTTTCCATATCCTAGTTAGGAAGCTGGGGTCAGAGCGCCAGATAAGGCAAGATAAAGAACCCCTGGAGCAGATTGGGTTCGACGGGGAACGGGGAGTGGTTGGAGTTCCCCCGGTGTCGGTCGATTGGAGGTTTTAGCCCTGGCGCACACTGGGCACGCCTGAACGAACTCTTCGACGTCCTTGGCCATTGAGGGCCACCAGAAGGTGCGCTGGACATATTGAAGGGTGTGCTGTGTGCCTGGGTGCCCCGACAGTGGTGAAAAATGGCCCCATCTCATGATGTCAGCCTTGATGGTGCTGGGAACAAAGAGTTGTCCAGGCAGCACACCTGCCAGTTCGGTCTCCATGTCTGACGTCTGGCGGACCCTCGTCTCCAGTTCCCATCGGAGTGGGGCGATGACCTTGGAAGGTGACGGGACAGGCGCGGGGTCCACCCGGGGAACGTCCCCCTCATGTTGTCGGGAGAGGGCGTCGGCTTTGATGTTTTTTGACCCCAGGCGGTAGGATAGATGGAAATTGAAATGTTCAAAAAAAAAAAAGCCCACCGCGCCTGCCTTGGGTTGAGGTTTTGGTGGTCGGTCCAGACGATAAATGGTTCTCTGGTGCCCTGTAGCCAGTGTCACCATTCTTCCAATGCCCACTGTATGGCCAGCAGCTCGCGGTCCCCTACCCCGTATCGCTGCTGAGTGGGGTTAAATTTCTTGGAGAAGAAACTACAAGGGTGTAGTTTCTGGTCTGGACCTTGCGGGGGAAAGGGCCGCCTCAGCGCCCACCTCTGAGGCTTCTTGTAGAACTGCTGTCAGTTAAGCAGATAAGCTCGAAGACAAAAACCTAAGCGGGTAGCCCGTGTTGCGTGGACGGTAGACCTAAACGCGGAAGTAGCGCGAGTAGGTAGGATAACCACGCGTTTAATCTTAGAACTCTCTTACACGAAGAGCAAGGATCTACACAAATAAATCCGCATTCTAACAACACACACTCAATCGAGGAAGCAAACCGAATTGGTGAGTACTCACGTAATGATCGTTGAAGCGTCGGCAAAGACATAGCGATGTGAAGTGCCATTTTGTTTCCTTTTATGCTTCCTGAAAGCACGACCGTCTTACTTCCGGGTCCTCGTGCCGCGCGCGGAGCGAGTGTGCATGACACTCTTGACCACACCCCCCGCTATTATGAACTACTTTTACTCAAACCACTACTATAACTATGATGAATCTTTTCTGAGCTTTTTTTTTTTGGTGCCTCCACTAATATTCTGCACGTCTGCCGATGTGTTTAATCTTTATCCCTGCACTGCTATAGTTATGCATGAGGAACATCTTCAAATGAAGCGTGTCTTACAGATAAGCTACCCACACTCTTCCTGATGAATCAGTTACAGTAATTTTTGGCTGTTTTCCTTGCAGTGGAAATGAGGTCAGAGCTCTGCAAAAAAAAAAAAAAAGTGGGGGAGGACTGCTGTCAGACCACATGCATGGAAATGAAACATTTTCTACAGTACTTACTATAACAATCCAGTATACAGAGTACCTTAAATTGTGGGAAGTTGGTATTCATTCTAATACAATGGAAAGATAATGATAATTTAATTAACATGATTGTTATTGTTACTTTATTAATGTACCTTTCTTCTATAGTTTAGTCATAAATTGACCTATATTTATCGAAATCTATCCATATTAGGTGACAGTGTATAATGAAATCAACAACATCACTAATATCACTTCATAATCTCCAGGAGGTTCAGATGCTGCAACTACTTCTTCAACATGTAACTTCTGGAATATTCAAATATTACACAAGTGTATGAGTCCATGTCATGGTGTTGAGTGAATTTCATGGGACTTGCAGAGGACGCAGTTCATGAAATTGTTACATCAGTTTGTGCCTGTGCTGAGATGTAGGATTTGTCTCTACTTTTAATGCAAATTTTACATGTGTGTTACAGAAAGAAAAAAAAAAAAAAGTTAATATATTCTGTTGTCATTTTCTTCACTCTGGATCACAATAGCAATTTAATCCTTTCAAAGCTTGACACTTTCTGCTCTGTGGAACACACTTTAAAAGGGTCTTGTTTAAAAGGAGACAGCATTTAATTAATATCTTTATTAGGTAAGACATGTGCTGCCACTGCTTTCATCTGGTTGAATGAACACTGAAACATACAAGATTAATTATATCCCATCACTGGGCAACCCATTTGTTTCAGCTGATTTTTGCTGTGTTTCTAACATTCATTCAATTAATTTTCATTCAATTCAATTCAATCTTTAAACAAAAGACAATAATAGATATTTGTTTCTCAGACACATAATCTAGGAGTTATTTCTTTCTGTCTAAATGACTTTGAGTGAAAGAGAGAGAGAGATTAGTGTTTAGTGAACATCTGGCTTGGAGCTGCTATATAAAGTAATAAGCAGAGCTATAGTAACTTGGAGACGTTGTGGACATTCTGCAATATTACATATAACTATTATAATCACTCTACTACAAATGTAATAACACAATTCAGTCTACACTACTAATAATTCACTTCTGTGTAGGAACACTTTGCCCCAGGCCATATCACACTACCTTGTACATCACCCAAAGGTTATTATGCAATACTTCAAACGAGCGTACAATCCAAGTGTGTATCTTGATTAAAATTATGTACCAGTTTTCTCACATTCATCTCACCCAGACCTGACTGAGCTATGTGCATTAATGCCATTTAAACCTCTCCTGGATGGTGTGCGGCATATATTTTGGAACACAACCCCTAAAGTATGGGTAGAATATGCATACAAAGTATTAGTGGTCCTCATTTTGCCAATCTCACTTAAATTGTCAAGGTTCTCCATCTCAGTCTGTTCACAGTGCATATCCAATCTCTAGAGTTTATCTGGCGAGGGCGGTGCAAAGGACTTTTTTTTTTTTTTTTTTTTTTTTTTTTTGATGCTATCAATAAATCACCATAATTACATTGCATGACGTAAGTGGCACTTTTGTAAATTTATGTAAAGTTTTATGAATTACTTTCTGTCCCTAGCAGACTGGACTTGAGAAGAAGGTATAAAATTTAAATGTTCTCATTCTCGATATCATGTTTCCTGTTCAGAGTCACAGGAGGCCTGGAGTCAGCCCCAGAGAAAATGGGATACATCTTGGATGGGATGCCTGGACACAAGCACGCACACAAGTGCCAATTTGAAATTCCCAGTTAGCATAATCTCCATATTTTTAGACTGTGGGAGGAAACCAGATTACATGGAGGAAAGCCACCAAGTATGGGGAAAACACACAAACTCCCCGCACATAGACCTGAGGCCTGAATTGCACTCTGAACATGGAGGATCAAGGCCAAAGTGCCGCTCAAAAAATTCCATGTTATGGAATAGAAATTCAATTACAAATGTTTGCACCTGCTCCTCCACCCCACAAAATGCTTTTGAGATGAGCTACAGTAGAATGGCAGACATCCATGACACTAGTCCCTGACCTTACAAATACCCTTATGGCTAAATAGGCAGAAGTTGGAATAAAAGTTCCATAAGATTGGAGGCTGATAGACCAGAAAAGTGGGACCAAGCCTGAAATGAAATGTTCAACAATGGGTAAGATGGCAGGGTGACCAGAAACGTTTGTCCAAATAGTATAAAATTAAACTCATTTTAACACGGCCGCCTGCACAAAGGGCAAACTCCCGGACGACTGTGCGGATTCATAGTCAGGCCGAGCGGCGGACGGGTGCGGTTGCTAGGCAACCCTGCCGTGTTGGCAATCAAAGCAAATGTGTCACACCTGGCCAGTAGATTACTTAAGCCCTAGAAACCAGTGCGCCATGTGTGAACATTTAGATAGCACCAGGTCTGGGATTGTCTCTCTGGTATAGGCAAAAAGATAGAGAAAAGAGAATATATTCCAAACTTTCAATCACTCTATATCGGCATTATGGAGGACCCCTTGTAACACAAATAATGGAATTATAATGGGCACAAATAAATTAGAAATATAGATAAACAAACTTCTATTTAAAGTGTATATTTTAATAATTTTGCACCTTACTGTATGTTATTTAATGTCTGGGTGTGCCTACTCAAGAGTGTGGGTTGTTTACACTTGTTTAAAAAAAAGGACAATAAACATAAGCATGGGAAATATGAAAAGAACAAAGGCTTTGAATTACCAGAGCACAGTGCCATTTGTTTGACCAGTGTGTCCAAAAGCTGCTCAATTTTGGCACTATTGGAAATTGTTAGAAAGCCCTATTAGAATCCATCCATCTGTCCACTCATCTATCCATAGTTACATGCTCATTGACCTCTTAGGCGCACCATACTAATACTGACTAATGACTAATGTCCTATTGCTGCACATTAAGTGGCTATCATTGAAGATATTAACTAAACAGAGAACCTTCTTGAGTTATCTTCTTGCTTCTGGAATGCAAAAACATTATACAGCCTATTGCTCTAAGCAGAGGGTAGGGTTTGTTGGGACCCTCTGCAATTTTTTCTCTACCCTCTGCTTAGAGGGCCTCTTCAGCCAAGAGGTAAGGGGCACCGTATTGACCTGGGGGATCAAGCAGTCACCTGCCTTGCCTGTTGACAAGGAGCGTCTCTGTATAAAAGACTTCTTGTGATGTGGAAAAAATCTGTAAATGAATGTGAGGTTTGGCAGAATTTGCAGAGGGCCCCTTCAACCAAGAGGTAAGGGGCACCTTGCAGAGACCATCGTCACCAACTACTGCTCCTAATATTTTTAAAAATCGAGCAAACTTAGCCTTGAGTTTCCAAATGGCTGCTGAAGATGTATAGCTCGTCAGCATTCCCATCTCAAAAAAAAAAAAAAAAGATGTGGTCATCTGTTTCTATGTAGCTTGCAGTAATCCCAGTCAGCAATTCATTGGCATCTGTCTGCCAGGGCCTCTCCGGAATAGGATGTGTGACTGTGACCATTAGCACTTTCAGGTTAGCATTATGGCATTCCGTGCACCTGCTACATGACTCTACTAATGTCTTTATCAGTTTGTGTATTCCTGGCCAAAATAAAATGTCACTGGATCACTGCTTGCATTTCTCTATGCGCCCATGTGCAAGCATAAAAGTAATTGTGCCCCCCTCCACCCCCCATCTTTTAAAAGGATACCAGCTGGCTCTGGGATTTCATCACCGTGGTTTCCAGTTCTCCTTTACTGAAGGGGACATTTTTATTAACATGCCCTTAAGGCCATATTAATTTAAAAAAATATCCTCTTCAATAATGGATGGTCTGTCGCAGGTCAGAAAGCAACTCGTAAGGGACAACGGTGGCTCGGATCTTGCAGTTGACCACTGTGGAGTTTTGCATCTTAAAGCTTTGCTTTATTGTAAGGTGGCTCCATTTCTTTGACTGCTTTTCTCTGGTATTTCTTGTCCCGGTTCTCTGAGCATGGCTTGCAGGTGAGCATTATGCTCTTCCAGACGTCAGCCATATACAGTACTACACCATATATTGTACTATAAGCATTTCACTGCATATCAGACTGTGTCTGGCTGTGTACATGTCAACCAAAATTTGATTTTGAGTTGGATATTGAGAATGGATGAAATACCCTT
This sequence comes from Clarias macrocephalus, assembly GCA_011419295.1. Classification (NCBI taxonomy): domain Eukaryota; kingdom Metazoa; phylum Chordata; class Actinopteri; order Siluriformes; family Clariidae; genus Clarias; species Clarias macrocephalus. Next base: position 34,281 of record JAAGKR010003459.1, read on the forward strand.
GTGCCTCTGGAATTTTCCCTGACCTGATAAAATTCGAAATTGTAGCACGAGGAATAATAGTGTGGCCTTATGCATAGCCTTATTCAGATTGTGTATGTCAAGGCGTGTCCCTGATCTTTTCATGGCTATTCAGGTGATTTCTCTAAAAGCGTTCATGCATTCTTTCATTAGAAGCTTCTGCTGCATCATGTATAGAAGATGATTAACTAAATCAATAAAAGTTTGAAATTGAATAATTTCATAATAAAAAATTCATCTACAGTAATCCTCATCCGCTGTAATCATATATTTATGTCAGCAAGTTACTAGCTGGTATTATCTTTAATAAAAGCATGTAATGACTGCTATCGATGTCACAGTTGGTGTCAAATAATATAGAAAAGTTTCCTTACTTTTCAAGGATTCATTTTCTAGACTATTAAATCAGCAAGAGCATGAGACGGTGTTCACTGTGGCCTTAAATGTCTGTTTGTGGCTGAAGGTCTTCTGCACCTGTTTTAGCACATCTACCTCAAGACTCAATGTTTTATGCATGCTGAGGTGCTTTGCTCACCAAAGTTGTAAAGACTGATTATATCCATATCATATCCTGGTTGTCGTATAACTGCTGCTTATGCTGCATCCGTTTCTGTATGATTGCATGCATTGATCAGCTACCATGTGATTGGCTGATTATAATATTACACAGACATATTACATACATATCAATTGGTTTGAAAGTATAGATATAGATATGATAAATTTTGACGTTGATACAATCTGTTGTTGATACTGGCAGTTGCGTCATTATAATGGCCAGTTTAATTGGACTACTGGCTTTAATGCGTGGTCATCAATAACGCATGGGTCAGTGCGGAGATGAGCAGTGCTGAGCAGGTGGTGCGGAGCAGACAGAAACAGCAGAGTGCGTGTGAGAACACGAGGCAGGCAGCTTTCATCTAGGAGAACATGACTCAGACAAAGTCGAGTCTGAGGAGACAGGAAAAAATTGTAAGTAAATCTACATGGACTCTCCACTCACCAGGTGTTTCGAAGGCTGCACGCCACCTGAAATTGGCAACCCTTGATGAACCCCCAGCCCAGGTGAGATCCGTCGGCCCGAGGCATAATCACAGAGGTTTTAAATTTGAACGATTTTTAATAATATAAAGAAAACAGAAACAAACTAAGCTTGAAGCTCTGGAAAAACAACATAAATGAACAGCATAAGTAAACAGATCAAATCATTGAAACTAATGAAACTAATTAGCAACCTCGGCTCAGGTAAGAGGTCCTGGGAAACGCAGTCCAAAACAAAAACATGGAAGTCTCTGGGTCTACAGCGCCCTCTAGGGGTAATCCCTGACAGGCACACAATGTAGTTGGCGCACCCTACTGTAGGTCGTGTGCACAGTGTGTGTGTGCGAGAAGCAGTTGCTGGGGGCATGCCGGGGTTCTGAAAGATGGAGAATTAGGTGAGGTGGGCTTTTAGACTTTTTGTGACCAGGAACTTTTTCACAAGTCATTTTCTCCGCATGTTGGAGAGGGGTGCTGCCCCGAACAAAGCATGCACCTGTCTCTTCATCATCGGCTGTGGGCACGACCGGGCAGCCTCCACTTTTTTTTGCTTCCAGCTACTTAAGTGGATCACTAAATTGTCCAAATAGATAGTGGCATTAAAGCGATGGTTCTTGAGGATGATGTCCATTAGCTGCTGGAAAGTAGACAAGACCTGAATTTGGACGGAGAGTGTCCAGCAGGTGTGCTCCTGCTCTCTTTGTGTTTTATGTGCTGCTAGGAGGTAGGAAGCACTTTATTGTGCAGACTGTGTGGCCGTATAAAAAGTTCAAAGGGCATGAAGCCAGTGGAGGCTTTCGGTGTTTGGCAAACAGGACATTTCGGATTATTTGGTCCAAGTTGCATCTGCGTTTGTCCACGACTCTCCAGAGCATCTGCTTGAGTGTTTGGTTGAAGCGTTACACTAAGCCGGGATTGTACACTGATGTGTGGATCTGTTAAACTGCAGCAGCCGGCACACATCACACATTCATTTTGCCATGAAAGGGGCACCTCGGTTGGTCAGGATTTCTTTTGGGAGTCCCAGACTGCTGAAGAGCTGTATGAGCTTTCTCACAATATTCTTGGATGTAACTTGGGGCAGGGGAACGCCTCCGGATAGTGCATGGCATAGTCAGTGATGACTAGTAGATACTCATGTCCTTTTGCTGATTTGGGCAGCGGCTCAACCCGATCCAGTCCTATCGTCTCTAAAGGCACGCCGATGATGGGCAGTGAAATAAGAGTTGTGGTTGCGTCCTTTGCAGTATTTTCAGAGATGGGACAGCAGTGACTAAAGTTGCACTCCCCCACGTTGAGCCATTGATCTTTGATCTTTCTGATCATGCTGTTTATCCCATGGTGGCCTGGCCAAGCATCTGCACTAAGTGGCCCATCATAACAATATACAGTGTATATAATAATATGTATATAATATATCAATTGTAACGGCTGCGGAACACAGACAGAACACACAGGAAGCAGGTGTCAATTCTCAACAAATATATACAGTATTTGTTCAGTATTATGGGCAAATTGGCTACTACTGTAAGTTTTACTGAGCATCCTGCAGAACCACCCACAGCTCTTCTGTGAATGTTGACTGTTGGACCCCCTTTCTTTTTTTTGGTTTTTGCTTCTTTTCTTGCATACAATTTTTTTCTGGTAACATTTAATTTCGTGTTGGAATACTGATGCTTGGAAATTAGAAATGTTTTTGTATAATAATAATAATAATTTTGTACAGTACTGTCAATTAAATCCGGTGGGGAACCCTAAAACCCAATGCAGTGGTGCAGTGGAGAAAAGCACATTTTCATACGTTGAACCCTTTGAATATGTTTACCCTACATTACTTTAGCTTCCACTTATTATGAGCAAACGCAACAGAGGTGTTGAAAAAAATAAGAATACGACTTGTTTTGCGTGTGATGGTCAGACCATAGGATGATATTTTGTTCTGAATGAGCTTGAAGGAAAGCAACCAGGCTGAATCACATGAATGGTCAAGTTAACAGTTTACTTAATATTAGTATGGACCTATTACACTACAATGAGCACAAATTAGTTACACCCACAGGGATTTAGCTGCGCACAAAAATCAAACCTCTGTGCATTATAGACTGTGAGCACAGGGCAGTGTTAAAATAGGGGAAAATAGTGGTGAGCTCTGTTCAATGCTGTGCACACTTAAAACATATTTTACCTTCAATGTTACCCTCAAAGTGCTGCAATACTGCACTTGTGAGCAGGAGGATAGTGCATGAAAGTGCTGCTCGAAGCCCTCTCCAAAAAAGGATATGTATGCATGGCTGTTTGTTTTGCATGCACAGCTATTCTAAATCCTTACAAGCTTGTTTGAATCCAACACCATAGTTGAACCAAAGATCATTGAGCATAGTGCTGATTATTTTTATTTTTATTTTTTGGAAGGTGCTGAAACATTTTTCCAGAATGTTCCGGCTCACTTTACCTCCAGATACCCTGTTAAAATTCCTGTCTTCGGAAATTATAATATTGTTGGACAGGACAACAATAACAACGAGCCTTTAAGAATATTAATCAGTTGAGAGGATGTCGCACCTAACATATGCAATAGAATAATATCAATCAATCTTTTACAGTAAACCCATTAATTGGCAGTTGAGGGTCACCAGCACGCAGTCATCAAGGATACGTTCTAGTCACTTTAAATCTGTTCAACAGTGTTGTTTACAGTGGAGGTGTTTTTTTGCTGAATCACTGAATTTGCTGTTTTTTGCAAAATCCGCCTACAATTTATCTGCTTTCTGTAGTCCCCATATTTGACCACTAGATGCAATAGAAACTCAATATTGAGAAATAACTAGGTCAACTACCCATTGTTGATAGAAAAAATATTTGTAGAAGTAGTTAAAAGGTTAAAGGTAAAAATAATCAGCTTTAATGTAATCAGTGATATTATTATTATTATTTCAGGTTGAAGCCCATGTACATGTCTGTCTGTCTTTCTGTACAGTAGAACTTTCTGCCTAACTTATTAATACAAGAACTAAAATTGTGTAAGGCTGAATATATGTTACGCCTTGTTTACACTACTTTCGTCATCAGCCAAATACACTCCTTGTTCAGTAATCGGAGAGTGAATCACAGATGAGTTATACAGTACCACTTCTGCGCTGTTATTTCAGGGGTGAAAATGTCATGTAATCCCAGTAAAAAATTGTACTTAATTCTACTTAATATCTCTTGGTGCAGGTGTTTGTTACCATTGAGCACGTAGCTTATTAGTAGCTTATTTTAAAGTAGATTATTAAATCTGGCACAAAACTGTTATAAAGAACAGAGCAGGGTTCATGCTCAAGCTTACTTAAAATTTTGATTGATTATGCACTTTTAGTACTGGTTAAATTTGAGGCAGTACTATACCAAAGTTTCATTAAATTCTGTCTAGCAATTGATTTATGACACGCCCAAAGTTTAAGGTATATGCAGTATGCTGTTTAAACTGTCTAGACAGTTTTGCATGATGCTGTTACAAAATCTGCCTGGACAAACAGAACATTTTCTGTGACTGGTTTCAGGTCCTCCGATGTACAGTATGAAACATAAAAATATAATTGAAAAAGCAGACAAAACGTTTCTTTTATTTCTTTAGATGATACAGCTCCTGACATACCAAGTTGAAAAATATGTCTTTGAAAGAGTCCATTATAGATTGTTCAAGAGATATGTGGCAGGTCTGCATTTAACACTATAATTCCCTTCATACTCACCACCAAGGTGGAGCACCTTGGCTTCAACCCATCTTTGTCGGTGGATCTCCAATTTCCTAACTGGCAGACCACAGGAATATGGTTTCCCTCAGCACTGGAGCCCCCCAGGGTTGTGTCCTGAGCCCCCTGCTGTACTAACTATATACCTTTGAGTGTGTGGCCACTACCAACTCCACCACCATCATCAAGTTTGCTGACAACACTGCAATGAGATGGCCTACCTGGAGGAAATTAGTCTGGAGAACTGATGCAAGAGGAACATCTTCCTCCTGAACGTCAGCAATGTAAAGGAGCTGATAGTGGACATAAGCACTAAGCAAAAGAGATACTACCAGACCACCGCCATCAACGAGAGTCTGGTGGAGAGCGTAGACAGATTCCAATACCTCTGTGTTCTCATCACGCAGGACCTGTCTTGGTCCTCTCACATCAACACAATGGTAAAAAAGGCCCGGCACTTTTACTCCTGCACAATACAGAGCATCTTGACAGCAAACATTGCACCACGGGTTCGGGAACAGCACCATGCAGGACAGTTGAGTTCTACAGAGAACATTTTGCACACTCGGACCTTTGCACATTGTTCTACTCGCGATTGGACTTAGCTTTTCTATTTTAATTTTACTTCAATTCTATTCTATTACTTCTATATATTGTAAATTTTTTGTATTAAAATTTTACAGCTAAAAGTTTTCTTAATTTGTATCATTTTATTATATTCTTATTTCATATTTTATATATTTTCTGAATAGTCTATTTTGCTTTTAAAATTTTACGTCATCGGCAGTCGTACAAGCATCTCATTGCATTTCATACTGTGTATGACTGTGTATGTGACAAATAAAAGTTGAATTTGATTTGAGGTATAAATGCTGCACATCATGAGTTTATCACTAGCAGCAAAGCATCAAACCAGTCATAGGACCCTTAACCAGCATATTGCAACTGTAGCAACTGTAGCAGTTACAGCATATCGACATCATACGGCTTCAGAAAGCACCTACCTTAATTTCCTGGCTTTAACATTCCTGTGGCTTTTCCATGTTTGTCATCTTCAGTGTGTTCAAGATGACCTATGCTACCTTGTTTTGTGTGTGTGTGTCGCCATGATTAGTCTACTTGAATCACGCATACCATATGTCCTTACTTCTTGCAATAAAATCAAACTGCAGAGCTAAATTTGTAACTGTGTGGGCTGTGCAGGCCAACACATCTGAAATTGTCAACCTGAGCTCATCCTTCTGTACTCTTGCCTTCTGAGCACACTGACTGTCTTTTGATAAATGTCATCTTTAGATAGTGGATCTGTCTGTGCTATTTGAAATAGCAAGCATTTATGCATAAATACTATATAATCATGTTAAGAACAAAAGGTTCCCTCCATTATTAATGTGTCATCCTATGATATACTGAAATGTTTGAAAAACCTTATGTGGATTTTAATCCCGAAAATAAACGACTCTTTCTTATTTAATGTACTGTGCATGAACTGTACAGTCTGATGTTTATCCTGGCACTGAAAACACAGTTATTGTGAAAGGTTCTGACTGGTCAGAAGGTGTTCATGGGTTTTCTATAACTGGATCTCTAACGGTAGTAAGTTCCACAACAGTAAGAAAAAATTCAAAGAACGTTTGAGCTGGTGTTTATTAATACAATGTATTTTTAATGGGTGGCAAACTGTTAAAGTGAATGAGAGGCTTAAATATAATATCTAACAATGTAATATTTTGTATATGACATAATAGAAATAATTAACTATCCAGAACTAATAGCAAAGTGAGAAGCTCAGGTGGATGGTCGACTTTTTGATGACGTCATTGTATATGAAAATTTTTGATACATTGTCCTGGCAAAAAATAAAACAAAAAATCTCTACAACTTTACATCAGAAACACTATATGAGTCCTGGAATATCGCCGTCCCACCAGGGAAGAAAAACTCTGGTCATTCAGTACATTCAGGTCATCAGCTGAATTTTTAACTTTTTTTTTATTGTCACATACAGTAATGTTGCTGAGCCTAAACCTGACCAACTGGGGCCTCCGAGTGGCGCAGTGGTAAAATATCGTCTGTTCGATTCCCGGGTGATGCTGTTACCATCTTAGAGCCGGAGGTCTAGAGAAAGCTGATTGGCCGAGCTCTCTCGGAGGGGAGGGATCAGGGGTACTTAGTGCTCCCACATTAATCACGGCTCTACAGCCAATCAGGGGCGTCTGTGAGCTCGCGCAATGGAAGAAGCGGATAGCGCCGTCCTCCAACGGTGCGTGAGCGAGCAGTTCAAAAAGATTCGGTCAGCTGGTGTCACCTGGTTCGGAGGAAACACGTGATAGTCTTCGGCCCTTCCGGCTGAGTGGTAGTAGTAGCCTTAATGTAGGAGCCCCCTAGTGACGGGGCGGAATTGGACACGACTAAATCAGGCAGAAAATGGGGGAGAAAAAAAAAAAAAAACCTGACCAACTGAAGCAACTCCAGATCACAACACTGCCTCCAGAGCGTTGTAAAATGGTCACTATGCACAATGGTTGCATCCTTTCATGCACTTCCTGTCTTACCCTGACGCACCCATCACTCTGGAATGGGGTCAGTCTGGACTCATCAGGACACATGACCTTTTTCTTTATGCTCCCTAGCAAATTTTTTTTTTTTTTGGTCTCATGAGCCTCACTAACAAGTGTTTTTCTTATGGACACACCATGGTTTAGTCCCAATTCTGTAAGTTCTCATTACATTGTGCGTGTATGGAAATCCTATTCCTGTTAGAATTAAACATAGCTCTGATTTTAACTGTTGATTTTTATTTTTAGAATGTAAATTAATCAAGAGTTTAAATGATCTCCAGTGTTAGTCGTTTAGGTCTTCATGTCTTTTTCTCCTTTCATTGGAAAATTCAAAGAGTTCTTTTTGACCATTTAACCATAATTACTGTAGGAAAAAAAATGTGTGCCTAATAATAGTTCAATTGAAGGAACATTGAAACATTTTATTCATATTAAAGAGCATAAAACATTCTACAATCAACCTCACAAAATGCCAGACTGCACTGTAAAAGTCAGATTTGTTGGATAGAAAAAGAATGATCTGGATATATTTCTTGGTCATTGCTCTCACTAGAGTACTCCGCTGGGAACTTGTCGCACTCCTACACAAAATGTGTAAGGGTTGAAATGTCTGAAAATATTACATATTAAAGCATTATATAACTTTACCACAGCGGTGTAAAACTATGTACAGTAGAGTCTAGTAAATTGTTTATTGCACAAACTTTGAACAAGTGACTGAACCAATAATCTCTGTGGATAGAAATGCCGGGACCCTAGTGATGCTGTAAAGGAGAACAATGCATGAGTGGGCTAAAGGAATGATTAGTGGTCCAGGAGAGATACCCTGAGACTGTGTGCAGGGACAGATGGTGAGATCTGAAAGTTGTTCATTGTCCAATTTGGTAACCATTACACTGTGAGACTGCTTTGTGTCTAGCAGTAATGACACATCAGAGCATGTTCTTTGGGCTTTGTATTTAGTTGTGGCTCTCTGTACAATTGTGAGTAAGTTTCTTTTTTGATTTTTTTTTTTATTTCTGTTTTTTTGAAGAGACCGTTTTTTTTTAAAGAGACAGCAGACATGTGTTCCTCACAGATTTCAGTCGACAAATGATTCAACAATTTAAGAAGCATAAATAATAAATAGGTTAAAATCATTATATGAATGATATAAAGTGTCCTCAAAATTAGAAAAGAAAAAAGTTGAACTTTTCCATCTTGTTTCATATTAACTGTGTTACTGTAAGTAGACCTTGGGCTTTTCAAAATACTCTAAAACTTTTTATACTGTAAATTAACCCCAAGTGGACGAAGTACCAGCAAAATGCAAAAGATGTCTAACTTGTCATCAGCAAACTCAATGTGGCGTATGTGGTATTAAAAAGTTTCAAGACTATTGTTGTAACACACCAACAGATGGCCGCACAAGGCTACACGTACAGTCCCAGGGAGAATCGATCTTCATAAGTCAGTGTGCCAAAAGACATGTTCTGACCATCTGCGTTACCACGACTGCTATTTCATCATGGACAGCAAGTTAGAACAAAGATTTCTGCATGAAACTGGGCAAATCTGCCACAGAGACGTTTGACATCATTCGGCAAATTTACGATGATGCTGCAATAGAAATCATTCAGGGTGTTTAAGCGGCACGCGCGGTTCAAGACCCGGAAAACATCGCTGGAAGACGACGAGAGATCAGGAAGACCTTCAAAGAGCTCAACCCTCGGGAAATGTCAAATGATGATTCTCGACATTGCAGGCTTTGTCAGTGTGTCATTCAGAACAGAACAGACTGCTGACCCAGGAGCAGAAGGGACATTGTATTGAAATCTGTCAAGAACTCGGACAGCCTGCCGCGAATGACCTCCTTTATGTCGTGGATCATTAGCGAATGGTAATGAAAATGACAAACATTTGGGTGTACAGGTACGGCCCTGAGACGAAGCAACAGCCTTCACAGTGGAGGAGCCCGTCATCTCCACGACCAAAAAAGCCGAAGCAGCTCGACCAAGCGCATACTCGGCATATTTTTCCGGTATCGTGAACCAAGAATTTGTCCTCAGGGTCCAGACATTCAATTGCGAATTCTACTGCCAGGTTTTAAGGCGTCTACGGGAGGATGCGGTGAAACAACAGAGAGTGTAAACAGAGCTAATCTCGAAACTTTTTCATACCACCTTGTAAATCCATTTTCATCACATGGTGATAAAAATGGATTTACAAGGGCACAAAGGCACTTTATACTTTCAGAAAGACATATTGTCTCCTTCTCAATGATATGTTTTTTTTGTTCATGGGAAAGGTCTGTAGTTAATAATAAAATGTCTCCAAATTGCGGCAAAAGCTATGTGCATTGTGTTCTATGTATTTTATGAACACATGGTGGACCTTCAGTTAGCAAAGTGATTCACTTTTAATGATGACTGTGTCATTTCTGAAAAGGTTTTTAACATTTATTAATATTTCACTATGACAGCATGGACATATCAAATTTGACATAAAACTACAAACACACTTTTAGAAATTGAAAAGAAATTTAAGTGTAAATGGAGTTTACTTACAGCAGTTGTGAAGAAAGATCAAATGATGGTGATGATGTAACATGACTACATTGCCCAGTTTCTCATAGGGACATTAACTTAATTTTAAAGCATAATAATAAGTAGGAAAAGGAACCTTAGAAGAAACATTGAGAGGAACCAGACTCAACGGGGAACCCATTCTCATTTGGCTGAAACGGATAGCAGGGATTGATTTGCAGTCATACTGTGTGTTAGCAGGCTGGAAGTTCAATATAACAGCAGAGGTGTTTAAGTTAATATGGAATCCACTTTCGTTATTAGAGGCTCAAGTACAAAACTGCTTGTGGGAATTTCAGTCCTGACCTATTGCGCGACTGCAGTCACAAGTCGTCAGAACTGTATTCATGGGCGAATGGAACCGTCCACAGACACCACGCGTATCCCAAGCAAACCACAAGGGGCATCCATGCGACAAGATCTTCAATGAGAAGCGGGGCACAAGGACGAGTCAGACAGGTTCGGAGGGCAGAGGGGGTCTGGATCACTGGCAGCTCAGGAGCGACATGTGTAGCCCAACAGAGAGAGAGAGAGAGAGAGGGATGAAGAGGGATAGGGAGAGGGAGAAAAGGGAGATAACTGTTACTGTAGGTATGGTCACAGTCACATAATGTATAGCGTGATGCATATACAGTGCAGAGTGCAAGCAGGGACTCCAGCAGGAATAACGATGACAGCATAATTATAAGGGAGAGCCAGAAGGAAACACAAACATGAGGGGGAACTGGGGAATGAAGTAACCAATTATTTGACCGTCAACAAACCTGAGTGATCAATGAGTTTGGGGAGGACAGCATCTAATTATTTCAGTTTATCATGCATTTATGAGTTTTATTTATTTATACATTGTCAAACAATGATCAAGGCATCCAAAAAAATGCAAGAATTTCCTTTGAGATGTGTCTGCGACTTACAGTATGTTGCTGTATGTAAAGTCTTCAGACCGGCTCTAATCTGAGGCTGGTAACTTTAAACGAACTCCTTAAATTTTGGTCTTGCTTCCCTGGGACGGTCTTCATGAAAGACAGTTTGGCGCTTGATGGGTTTTGCAAATGCACCTGACACAACACTGTTCTTGCGAGAACTTTTCCAGAAAGGCTGACAGACTGTTGCTGTCGTTACTTACCTAATGCCATACAGTCCTGTAAGTGTTATTTCATAGTTTTGTATGTAGTGTTGTTTAAAAATAAGTGGAAAATAAATCCAAACCTTTGTCCAAACCTTTGACTGTTACCGTCCAATTGTACCTGTCATGTGTCTAAATGTTTAGTCACCTACAGTATATTACAACCTCAGTGTTTTATAATTTTGTAACATGTTCTTGATGATTGGGTGCTTCTGATAAAGAGGAACCACTTTATAGTGAACTGAAATACTGTATACTGACACTTGTCCTTTAGTGTCTTTTTGACTTTTGTCCAAATATACTGACATTTAGGTGTTGTTTATATACAACTCAATTCCTGAGTATCTCCATGTCATTACTTCCATCATCATCCCATGAATACATTAAAAATCATTATCTCTATAAATATAAATGTACATACAGTACAGACCAAAAGTTTGGACACCCCTTCTCATTCAGTGAGTTTTCTTTATTGTGTTCTTTAGCCCAAACGCGTCTCTTCTGCTCGTTGCCTGTCCTTAGCAGTGGTTTCCTAGCAGATCTTCTACCATGAAGGCCTGATTCACACAGTCTCCTCTTAACAGTTGTTCTAGAGACGTGTCTGCTGCTAGAACTCGGTGTGGCATTGACCTGCTCTCTGATCTGAGCTGCTGTTAACCTGCGATTTCTGAGGCTGGTGACTCGGATGAACTTATCCTCCGCAGCAGAGGCGACTCTCGGTCTTCCTTTCCTGGGCCGGTCCGCATGTGAGCCTTTGTTTCTTTGTAGCGCTTGATGGTTTTTGTGACTGCACTTGGGGACACTTTCAAAGTTTTCCCAATTTTTCCGACTGACTGACCTTCATTACTCTTAAAGTAATGATGCCACTCGTTTTTTTTCTTCACTTAGCTGCTCTTTGAATGAGAAGGTGTGTCCAAACTTTTGCTCTGTACTGTATAAATCTGAATATCTCATAGATAGAAAAGAGGGTAAATGCCCAGGTAGTTAGCAAACCACAGGGATGGGACTTCTCTGATAACTATGAAGAAGTTTTAGCATCACTCTGATGAGATTAATCAGTTCGGCTGAGTGTTGGGCAATTACATTTGCATTTTAATTTAGACTGAAATGAAATGAATATTAAAACTCTCTTTTTTCTGAACCTATATATAATTCGCAACTGTGATATCATGAAGTTTCTTACGGGCCAAGGGTTTCTTAAATTGCATTACAGCCATTTACTGTAAATCTACGAGTGTTTAATTTGGTTGGAGACTACAAAAACTTAAAATGAGTAAATTGTAATATTTAGGTAGATGATACATTTTGTGGACTTATTTTTGTATTCACGAATGGCTTGTTCTACTTTTAATAAGTTTGGTGTATAGGCTATGTACGGTATGTTTGACATGAGGAGTCAGAATCGAGTCAAGAGATAATATTGATTGCACACAGATCCTGTAATATTAATAACCTCAATCCATACGTTGGGCATCGAAAACAGTGATTTCATCATTCATTAGTCTACAGATGATTTTCTTTTTTAACAGGCCTGACTATAGAGCCAGCTGTAATTCAAATCATTTGATCATTTATAAACTGACATCCTCGTACTGTATGAGCACATAAAAACACTGTTTATGCATCCTTGTGAGATCCTCGTATAAGCGGCATCATTTTTTTTTTCTTTCTGTTTAAAGACAGTGATTAAGTTCATAGTTGTCAGACACTAATAAAGAAAAATAGTGTACACTAACAGTAGAGTCTGATTCTCACAAGGTAATTTACAGAGATGTGTATAGATGATGCGCCATAAAGGCTTTAAAGGTTTTCTCTGACTTTTAATTTTTTTTTTTTTTTTTATGGAATCAGACTTTAGTGTCAGTAGTTTTTATAACCGTTGGAAGGTTTTCTGCAAAGCTTTAAAGGAGTTTGTAATTTCAGTTTTTTTCTGTCCAATGAAAAACTGGCTTTATTTTTATACTTTATTTTATCTAGAAAAGAGAAGAGGAACCATTACTACTTACACTCTGGTCGGTCAAAAATGACATCTGAATATGGTTGTATAATTTATTTAAATTATTTTCTGGAAAAAACAAATAGATCATTTTTTTTTACATAATCTTCTTGCTTTTCAATACACCTTGCCATGTCGACAAGCTTTCCCTCATTAAAAAAAAAAGATTAGGCTGAGCTGCAGGTCATAAATGCACCTCTGTCTTAACTTCTTCATCAGAAGTGAATCATCATAGGGTTTCTTTCACCTTTAGCAGATCCAAACAGGTGAAAATGCAATAGCGCGAGATTAGGACTATAATGAGGATGCTTTCACACCCCAAAATAAAGTTTTTGCAGAGTGTCGACAGCGTGGGCAGAAGTGCGCGGACATGCATCATTATGCACGATCACGACGCCATGGGGATAGCAGTCCTCCATGTTTAATCTGAAGTTTAGGCTTCAGCTCTTTAATAAGTGTCTCACTGTAACGAGCACTGTTTATTGTTGAACCTTTTTCCTGATAGGCCCTTGAGAATCCCAGAAAACTGTAAGCATTGATGAATTTTCCAGCTGATGGCTGATGGTTTGATTATTTCACTCACTCACGTTGTGTATGGGTTGCAGGGTGGGGCCGCCGTGGATCAGTTTTGTTTGTCTGGCGCATTCTGTGGATGCCCATGTATGTTGCAGTGTGAAACAGATAAACAGCTTTAAAGGTTCCCAAATTACTGAAACAACCTGCAGGAAGAATCTTACATTCCTCCATGGTCTTTATTTTTAATTGTTGTAAGAAATGTTTATTATTATTATTATTATTATTATTATTATTATTATTATTATTATTATTATTATTATTATAAACATAATTAGAGTGTTAATGTATAAAATTATGTAAAATAAAAGAAACAAACCAAAAATTACATTAATAAACCATTGCACACATACACTAATTATAATACTAATAAATAATAAATGGAGGCTGCCAGGAGAACACAGTATGTATCACTAGGCTGTAAAGAGTTAAATATGAATGCATGTTCTGTCTTTGAGATTGTCCAGATAGGCAAGGAGTGAACCCAAAAATTCCCAAGGATTGGGTTGCATAAACCTAAATAAGTGGATAATAGACACAATTCACAACTTACCCCCCCCCCCCCAAAAAAAAAAAAAAAAAAAAAAAAGCTGGGGGACAATGATATTTCCAGTCTGTACAAAGGAATATTTTTGCTGTGTTCATACAGAACATTAAATAATTTAGCTTTAGGTAGATGCAATGTGGATTCAACATGTGGACTGATGTATTTGCCATACGCAGTGGAAAACCCAGAAAAATGTCTGACTGATAAATTGCCAATGACATTGCAAAATGGTATGTGACAAGATAACTTCTGAAATTTTACACCTGTCACACTGAGCTGAAAAAAGATTTATAAATCTTGTGCATTTTGGATTTGGTGAAGTGAAGATGGTGTAAGACTTGAAACTAATTCAAATGATATCTACTATTAATAGAGCAACAGTGTATTCTAGACACAATTTTAACCCACAAGGGTTCAGACAGGTCAATGCCCAACTCACTACTTCTGACCTTTTGTCAATGATCAGCAGATACTTTGAACATGATGGCTGAAAACAGATACAGACATTGGGACCAACTGTCTGGAGTCAGGGAAATGCACTAAAACGATGTTGTACTTGTATGTTTTTTTATAACTTTGTATTTAGTCTCTGATGTAATGCCTGACCTGGTGGCAAATTTACCATTCATGTAAAAATCTTGGATGTAAAATGATCCACTCCCGCTCCAAGCCTGGCAGAATTTGTCTCTTTTTAACAAAGGTTTAAAAAAAAAAAAAGCTTGGAAAACAGCAAGGGCTGCAATGATGATTTACCAACTAAGTTAGCCTCTATTTTTTTTTTTTTTTACCCAAGGGGGAATCAGGGGTGTGATCTATTGGGTTTGCAGGTGTTCCAATACATTAATGCTCTGGCATTAGCAGCTCAATAGTTCTGTCTAGATGCAGGACGACTAAGCCCACCCTGGGTTTTCGCATGTGAGTTTAAGAGATCCTGGGATTTTATAGTTTCATATATAAGAAAGAATGACCAAATTTTAGAAAAATGCAGATGTGAACATTGTAGATAAACTTTGACACACATAAAAAATAATCTAGTGTATAAGCTAATAAATATTTCAATTCCTTCCACTGTTAGATCTTTGATATTAAAGCGGCTTCTTAGTTTTTAAAGCAGTGCAATTGAAAAAAAAAAAAAGAGCAGGAGAAAGCGGGAATTCTTGCTGGATGCAAACCCATGTCTGCCTCAAAGATACGCAACAACTTCAGCGGAACCTAATCCTTGATAGGCTGTGCATTATTGTGCACATTGTAAAGAACGTTTAACTTTTTTTTAAAAGTAATCTGGAGGTTTTATTGTTGACTGTGTTTTAATTACAGCCATGTCTGGCACTCATGTCTATGTATTATTATTATTTTTTTTGGTCAGGAATATGCCAGTGAATGTATCTGATTGTCATTGCTTTTTTATTCATTCAGGAATCAGATGGGGCTGGAGAGGGAAGTGGTGATGCAAATGCTAGAGAGCCAACACAGAGGCTTGAGTGATCAGAATGATCTTTCTAAAGTGCAGGAGAAGTGACTGAGGAAATGTTTTGAGGATAAAGAATCAGACATTGGTTACAGAAGTAGAACAGGTACGTGTGGTTTGAGCTTTGCAGGATTTTCCAGATTATTTCCTTTTTTAAATTTACATCCAAACTGCAATTTAGTGATTTTTTACTTCACTGAAGCTAATCCAAATTAAATTTTAATCAAAATATTAAATATGACAGTGTGTCGCCTTGCACCGCCAGGGTCCGGGTTCGATCCCCGGCCAGGCTCGTTTCCCATCTCTGTGTGCATGGAGTGCATGTTCTCCCCGTGCTTGGTGGGTTTCCTCCCACAGTCCAAAGACATGTAGGTTAGGCTAATTGGCGTCCCAAAATTGCCCGTAGTGTGTGAATGAGTGAGTGTATGTGTGTGTGTCTGTGCCCTGTAATGGATTGGCACCCTGTCCAGGGTGTAGCCTGCCATGTGCCCGAAGTCTCCTGGGATAGGCTCCAGGGCCCCCGTGACCCTGAATACAGGATTAAGCGGTATAGATGATGAGTGAGTGAGTGAGTAAGACAGTGTACATGTGCGAATGTTGAAATGTTTCATTCATCAAGGTTCATTGGTGTTTTTCGTCATTTAAAGGCAGGATAGTGCTGCATGTGCTTTTTTCTAGATGGTCCTTGAAAAAACAATTTAGCTAGTTGAGGACAGTGACAGTGATGAAGAAGTTGTTGACACATCACTGGATTTCTGTGCTTGCGCAATTTTATGCCATTCTAAGCTCTTAACCCTTAAAAACCAGAGCATGTTTAGTGTTTTTTTCTTTTGCATTACTCTATGGTAAAGAATATATACAGGCTTCAATATAATGCAATATATAATGTATATATATACACAGTGTATATACACACACACACACACACACACACACACACACACACACACACACAACACACACACACACAGTATGATTAAAAAATTATTTTTCTTTTTTTTCTTTCTTTTTTTTTTTTTAGTTCTTACTTTAACCAAGTATATAAACATGACGAGGCAAAAAAAAAGAAAAAAGGTGTCACATAAGAAAAGAAATGTGTGTTTTTTTCTCATAAAACACATACATTAATATAAATTTGTGAGTTCCACATTTTTGCGATGGCATTCCCGTATTCCAGTATCTGTAAAATGTGCACATTTAAAAATAACTGAAACATATCTGAAAACCCAAATACAGAGTTTGATGTACGATTACATCAAATGATGATTACACCTAAGTACATTGCAGATATGCTCACTGAATATAAACCTAACAGACCACTCACATCATTAGGATCGAGTCAGTTGGAAATACCAAGGGTTCACACAAAACATGGGGAGTCTGCTTTTAGCTATTATGCTGCCCACAGCTGGAACCAGCTTCCAGGAGAGATCAGATGTGCTAAAACATTAGTTACATTTAAATCTAGACTTAAAACTCATATGTGCATATATTGAATGAACACTGTGCTACGTTCGAACTGAATGCACTGTATTTCATATATCTTATATTTTTGAGCACTTTGAATTACCCTTGTGTATAAAGCTATTCAAGTAAACTTGCTTTGCCATGCCTTGCCTATGAAGCATCTTACATCTACACACATTGACTCCACCAACTTGTTTTTTATTTATTTTTATTGGTAATTGACCAATGTTGTGTTCCATCAAGGATCACTCCGTGCCCCTTAATATAAAAGGTTAATATATGCTATTATATGAAAATCATTACATATTAGTAACAGTTACAAATACTTTATGATTAAGCAATGAGTGATGGCTGCAATTGAAAGATAAAAGTTGTTTTAAATTATTACCAGTACCATGTTACAAAAAGCTCAGGAGAAGAAACCTAGGTTATGCTGTAACCTCTCACAGCCAGAGCTCTAGAGAGAGCTGATCGGCCGAGCTCTCTCAGAGGGGAGGAATGGAGAGGTACTTAGTGCTCCCACGTTGATCACGGCTAAAATGCTAAATTCACTTTCAGTTTTACAGAGGAATTTGACCCACAGATGAAAAGTCCAATCCGTTTTGTCCTTAGCCCAGGTACTGTAAGATGTCTCTGATGTTGTCTCTGGTTCAAGAGTGACACAAGGAATGCAACAATTGTAGCCCATGTCCTGGAAACGTCTGTACATGCTGGTTCTTAAAGCACTAAAGCACCTTTTTCTACTATACCTTTTGCTTCCATTCAACTGTCCATTAATGTGCTTGGAACTGTAAACAGCCAGCTTCTTTAGCAATAACTTTTTGTGTCTTACCTTCCATGTGCAGGGTGTCAATGATCATCTTCTGAATAACTGTTAAGTCAATATCCAATATTGGACTTTTTCACAATATTCTCATTTTCTGAATTTTGGATTTTCATTAGCTGTAAGCCATAATCATCAGAACCGAAAGAAATTAACACTTGAAATATATCAGTGTTTGTGTAGTGAACATATATAAGTTTCACTTTTTGAAACAAATTACTGAAATAAATAAACTTTTCAGTGATATTCTAATTTATTGAGATAAACCTGTATAAGTACTTACTCCTCTTTAGAATATCGGCTAAACATAACTTGTGTAAACAGTGTTAATGGAAATCGTCTTGGGTTACTTAGCTGTAACCCTGTCGCCTGATAAAGTGGGAGCAAGATGCTGCGCGAAAACGCTATGGGAACATCTCTTTGTTCTACGGTTGTGAAGCCTGTGTGTATCAAACACACCAAATACTTTGGCTTATAACCTTAGTCAGGTGATGTCATCCGATAAGGTGCACCTGCAGGTTATAAATAGGAGATCAGCCTGCCACATCACACACCTGCTGCAAGGGGACGCCTCTTGCCAAAGCAATTGATGAGGCAATCCCCCTGGTCGAATGAGCCCTGATTCCCAGAGGCGAAGTGTGACCACACGCCTCATAAGCTAGGGCAATAGTCTTTCCTGCTCCTGCGGAAGATAGTTCGGGTGAGGATGCAGAATAGCTTTGACTAGCCCAGGGGCAAAGTCTAGGCAGGATAGGGAGACTGACAGATCCCAATCCTCTTCAAAGAAGTAATAGCCATAAGAAAAAATATCTTAAGAGATGACTCTAGTGGTTCGAAAGGGGTGTCAACCAGGCCTTCAAGCACAATAGTGGGCGGCCTCAACTGTTTAGCTCCTCAACTAAAACGGGCAACTAAAGGGTGCTTTCCCACAGAAATGCCTTCGGTCAGAACATGATGAGCCAAAATAGCGGCTACGTACGTTCTGAGAGTACTAGGGCATAAGCCCGAGGACAACTTTCTGGCAGTGGACTGGGTTTACATGTCTTGCCATGCACCTACTTTCAAATACACTCTATTTGAGGGCACAAGTTCTTCTAGTGAAGGGAGCCCTGGCACTTGAATAGTTTCAATTATGCTGGCTGGAAGACCAGCATGTCTTAGTTGGTCCCCTTCAGGGGCCAGACGTGAAGGTTCCAGAACTCGGGCCGGGGATGAAATACTGTGCCTGAGACAGAAGATCCCTCCTCACTGGAATCACCCAGAGTGAGCCGTCGAGGAGAAATATTAGATCCGAGAACCACACTCTGGTCGCTATCAATAAGAGGTGCAAACCCTCTTGATGGACCCTCACCAGGACTCCTGGGAGCAGAACTATCAGAGGAAACGCATAAAGACGTAATCTGGGCCATGTGTGGGCCATCACGTCCAGACCCAGGGGAGCTGGAGAGTAGTAAAGGGGACATTGTGCTGCCTCTTGCGAGGCGAAGAGGTCCACCTCTGCTACATAAAATCTTTCCCAGATTTGACTGACTACTTCCCCATGTGTCAGAGCTTGTGTGGATAGCAAGTCCGCTCCTACATTCATATGCCCCGGAATGTAAATTGCCCTGAGGGACAGGAACTTGTCCTGTGCGCAAAGCAGAACCTGTTGTGCTAGCTTGTTCAAGCGGCGTGAGCGCAGTCCACCCTGGCGATTTATGTATGAGAGTACCGCAGTGTTGTCCACCCGCACTAGGACATGGTAGCCTCTCAACCGCTGGAGGAAGTGTTTCAGGGCCAGAAACAGAGCCATCATTTTGAGGCAATTGGTGTACCATGCGAGAAGATGATCTCTCCAGCTCCCTTGTGCTGGACAGCCATCCAAGACTGCACCCCAACCCGTGAGGGAAGCGTCTGTCGTTAGCATCTTGCGACGACAAGACGGACCTAAAGTGGGACCCAAAGTCAGAAACTGGTGTCTGAACCACATAGAAAGGGTACGAAGCTCCCGGCACGCAACCCTTATTAGCCTCTGGGGATTGGCCTTTGAGTGAAATCCCCTGGCTCTTAGCCACAACTAAAAACGCTCTCATGTGCAGAAGGCCCAAAGGTATCACTGTGAACGCAGCTGCCACGAGACCTAAAGATCTCTCAAAGTGATGAAGAGTCACTTTCTGGCCTAGCTTGATTTCCTTCAGGGTGTTGGAGGATGGATTCGACACAAACGGGAAGCAGCTGTTCCTAAAGAATGGAGATGAGCTAGGACGAGATCCCTATGTCGAAGCGCTAGCTACTAAGACTGAGCCAGGATCAGTCAGTCGTCTATACAATTCAGAATACGGATGCCCTGGAATCATAGAGCCAGAGCTGCATTCGTGCCTTTTATATATGTGCAGGGTGACAAGGTTAGGCCAGATGGAAGGACCCGATATTGGTGACAGCTTCGCCCCCGAAAGCAAACCTCAGGAACCTCCTGTATTGTGGCAATATTTCTATATGAAAATATGCGTCCTTCAGGTCGATTGTCACAAAACAAACCTCTGGTTGAATTTGAGAAACAATCATTTTGGCTGTCAACATTTTGATGTTCAGCCCACGAAGATGTAAAATTGGACGCAACCCCCCATCTCTCTTGGAAACCAGGAAATACTGCCCTTAGTAGTCCGTCTGGCAGGGGAACATGTTCTATGGCCCCTTTGTCTGTAATTGCCGAGTCAGCAGATGCGCTCGTTCCGGTTTCATGGAAGTGGAGACCACGCCATTGAAAGGAGGACGATGTGCAACGGAGGGGGGGTGTTAGGTGTCCGGCATCCTGAAACAAGGCAGGAAGGAACCAAGCACCTAACATTTCGCTGGAGACCGCTGCTTCCCGAAACACCAGTGGTGGTGGAGATTAGACAACGGCCCCCAGAGGGTGCCAGGGAGGAGTCTTTATCCCTTATTGGAATTTTTAAATGTCCCTCCCTGGGAGAGGAGACACCCCCGTGGTCCTGGGCACGTCAACCTCAGGACTTCCTTTTTGGCGGAGATGATGCGCCTCAGGTCTTTTTGAGGCAGATTGCGAAGTGCGGTTAATCCCTCCCCCGTCTCTACAAGGGGGTAGCTGGCTCGCCACGCTCTCCTTCTGCGCCTCATGCCTCGTGAGGACCAGACCTGGTCAGGACTGGGTGGGTGACAGTCCCGACTCCTCAGCACGGCAGGGGAGAAACCTCACAAGGGTCTGCTTGTAGAGCTTCGCCTCCCGAAACCTAGTGGCGGCGGTGTTTTTACAGCATCGCCAAAGAGGCCGGAAGGCGAGAGGGGGGCATCAAGGAGGAAAATGCGGTCCCTGACCCTGATGCCCGTGAGGTTAAGTCACAGATGTCTTTCCCGCCAGTGCTCAGAACTCTCAGCAGGTGATCCTGGTATGCCAGCCTGAAAAGCTTTCCACACCAACGAAGATGTTAGTCTACACGGCTTGGTGGGAAGTGTGGGCTTTTTCAGGGAGGATGAGCTCCTAGGAGAGAGATAGCCCGCAAGCGTCTCCTCAATCTGGGGCATCATCATAAAACGGGGTGAATAAGGCTTATTCCATGAAAGAGTTAAGTTGTCATGGAGGTCGCCAAAGAAGGGGAGGGACCCTCGTTGAGGCCCCTCCCCTGGACACCCGACAGAAACCTGTCATCTAACTTTGAGCGCTTGGGGAATTTTTTTAAATTATTATTTATTGATTTTTTTTTATTTCATTAATTAATTAATTTATTTTTTGCAGCAAAAGAATATCTCCATGGAAGCAAGGAAGGAAGTCTCTTCCGCCCCCTCACAAGAAGCGACGGAGCGCGCTTGAGAAGCGGACGCTAAAAACTTCCTGATCTGGGGAGAGTGCAAGATACGCACATACGCACGCAATCCCCAGGAATGCGCTGCGGCTCACGGTTTCTCTTTGCGAGCCGTGCGCAAAGCGCCTTATTAGGGAGGAGATGACAATGCTCACACTCTCCTTGAAACCCAAGCACTCAAAGAAAAAGAGGCATTGACACGGAGGCACGCATCTCTCAACCAACTCTGCCATTATCGGTAAGTAAAGTTTTTCTTTCCTACCGTGATTCTGTTGCACACACACACACGCAAACACAAAGCGGTCCTGAAGACAAAAAGATCTGAGGATGTTTCCAGTTCACTCCTATTTATAACCTGCAGGTGCACCTTATTGGATGACATCACCTGACTGAGGATATAAGCCAAAGTATTTGGCGAATGGCTTCACAACCGGAGAACAACGAGATGTTCCCATAGCGTTTTCACACAGCATCGAGTGTAGCTTTTGAAAGGGAACTAGTGGACTATGTAGGGTGTACAATCCTTATTTTATACCTGTAGTATAAAATGTACCAGGGTAGCTTTATTTTAGAAGCTAGTTACTGTAGCTTTGTACCTTGCGTTAGATGTGAATAAAAACATCATCAATGGTTGAGAGGTGATTTTTAATGACTTAACGAGACAAGGTAGTGACCTAAATATAGCTATGCTGCGACCGATAGTTGATGCTGTTTTATTGGTGCTGTTCCCTTCTATTATCAACACTCGTGCAAAACCTCTCATCCAATCAGATTACTCGGTCAGAACTAACTGGTGTATAAAAATGAGGGAAAGAAAGAAGTTAAGGTGTGCATGTGAAGGTCAAGCACTGCAAAGAAGTGTGCGGTGGACTTATGAGCGTGGATGAGACCAGCGAGATTTATGAGCGAGACTTTAAGGATGAGACCAGAATGCCGTCCTTTGATCTCTATGAAAAGGACAGCGTGGAAAAGAACTACGCAAGCTTGTGCGACACCGTCACTTCTCCGCAAAGCCAGCCTGTGCATCTCCGCCGCCGAAGACGAAAAGGCTGCAGAGAGGACTGTGTTAAGGCCTCTGTTCCCAGCAGGGAAAGCTGTCTAGTCGACGGACGTCAAGGAGAGACTACCGCCGGAGTAGGATGCACAGAGATTTTGGAATTGTGTAAAGTATAGGATCAGTTTTCCTTTTACATTTCATATTTTAAAGACATCAAAAAAGGTAAAAGTGTAACAGTTATTTCTTACTTTAAATTGAATTTTTAAACTGAACTATTTTCTACTTTTTCTACTTTACTACTTTTCAGAGTTTTATTATTTCTTTAGTAGTTTTCAATAGTTTCATGGTATAATAAAGATGACTGTCCTTTTTTAATATTATTTTTAATTAAGTGTGTATTTTATATTATACACACTTAATTACTTGGTTTTTCATCTGTTCCTGAATTTCTTTAGATTGTGTTGCAGTGTTGAATTTGTGATTCAACAGGCATAAACTGCCAGTCACATTTGCAAGTCAATTTTAACTCAGCTTTACAAAAATAACAGTTTATTCATGATTTGGTGGGGGGGGGGTTTGGCAATTACTTTTTCACATAGGGCCAGGTAGGTTTGGGCAGATGTTTTCCCTTAATAAATAAAACCATTTTTAAAAACTGCATTTCGTATTTACTGGGTTATCTTTGTGTAATTTTGATATTTGTTTGATGATCTGAATTATTTAACTGTGTAAAATATGCAAAGACTGATAGTGGTGACCTTAATATGGGCATCAAGAAGGGCAGCAAAGAATCCACTTCTCTTAGGGAAAAACATCAGGGACAGACTAATATTGTACAAAAGGTACAGGAATTAGACTGCTGAGGACTGGGGTAAAGTCATTTTCTCTGATGAATCCACTTTCTGATTGTTTGCGGCATGCGGAAAAAAGCTTGTCTGGAGCTTTTTTTCTTTCTGTGTCATGCCAACCCGTATCATGCCAACAGTAAAGCATCTTGAGACCATTCATGTGTGGGGATGCTTCTCAGCCAGGGGAGTGGGCTCAGTCACGACTTTGCCTAAAAACACAAATAAATGGTACAAAAACATCCTCCGAGAGCAACTTCTCCCAATCATCCAAGAACAGATTGGTGATGAACAATGCCTTTTTCAGCATGATTGAGCTTCATGCCATAAGGTAAAAGTGATAACTAAGTGGCTCAGGGCACAACACATCTATATTTCAGGTCCATGGTGAGGAAACTCCTCAGACCTTAATCCCATTGAGAACTTGTGGGTAAATCCTCAAGAGGCAGGGGGACAAAAAAAAACCCACAAATTCTGACAAACTCCAAGCCTTTATTTTGCAAGAATAAGCTGCTATTTAGTCAGGATGTGGCTCAGAAGTCGAATCGCAGAGGTCTTGAAAAAAAAAAACAGCAACACTGCAAATATTGACTTTTTCCATACACTTAATGGAATTGTCAATAAAAGCCTTTGACACTTATGAAATGCTTGCAATTATACTTTTTTGTTTATTTATATAATTATAATCTGACAAATAATATCTAAAAATACTGAAGAAGCAGACTGTGTGGAAATTAATATTTGTGTAATTCTCAAAACCTTTGGCCATAGTTGTATGATTTCTGACTGAGAATAAAAGCCAGAACTCAAATTTAGTGATCCTTATCATATTCTGTTTGATATGACTAGGGAAACTGCTATTTCTTTTTCTTCTGAGTATCTACTGTAATAAGTATGAACACTTCAACCCATCATGTGGGAATAGGGGTTGCTCAGTGGTTAAGGTGTTGGAATACTGGTCAAAACGTCGCAGGTTTAAACCCTGCCAACACCAGTGTGCCACTGTTGAGCCCTTCAGCAAGGTACTTAACCCTCAACTGCTCTCATGTGTAATGAGGTAAATGTATGTACTGTATAATAGGTGATTGTGCGGTTATTGCCAGCCACAGAAAGGTAGACTACTCATCAATTAGATCATTTCATACCACCATGGAAAAAAAACAAAACCTAATTTGTTTTACAGAGAATTGCAAACAAATTATAAAACTAAATCAGACCTAGTGTCAATCAGAATATGTATTTCCTTCTACAGACATACACATACTGTAGGATATTTTTTATCTCTAAAAACTGAAACCCATTCATACATACTGTACTATACTAATTTTGACTATATTTAAAATTGGTATAAACTTACTGTCTGTACCAATTTTAGATTATAGTTAACCGATTTAGACCAGATAGAGAAGTGTCATTGTCTTATATGTAGAAAACTCATGTAGACTTTCTTACTTATTTAATATTGTCACCCTCTATAGCTATTAAACTCCAGAAGCTTCAGGTTAAAGCTGTGTACCCATAATCAAATGAAAGTGGGTCAAAGGAAAGAACTCACATCAATCACTTTTAGAACTTTCATCACAGGAAAACAATTCTCTGTTTTTCTAGCACAACACTCAACTTTAATCAAATAGGTTTTATGCCATGAAGTGTTCACATAAACATATGAGTCATTTAAGAGCCTATTATATGGATTCCCAATGTTATTTGTCACTTGTGAACTTCAGAAAATGTGAAGTTTTCTAGCCTCAACTTACTGTATCCTCCAACATATATCACATCAAATGATTATGATTTTTTGCATTAAATACTATTAAATAATAATAATAATAATAATAATAATAATAATAATAATAATAATAATAATAATAATAATAATAAATCATCTTGTTATGTTGACCTACTAACCTCTTGATGTTGATGAAGCATGTCCAGAAAATGATGTCTGTTGAATTTGAGATCAAGAATGTTTGACTAGTCACACCAGGGTACATGTCTTCTGTATTCATGAAGTAACAATTATTAAGATACTTGATCAAATTCCAGTGTTTACGAAACAAGGTCTGTTCAAGCCAGCTGATGGAAGCAAGGATTATGGGGAGTGACTCACAAAGCTTTAAAGGCTTTGAGGTTAAATTAAAGACAGGTGTTCTAAGCAACACAACCTACAGTAATTTGTGTGAGAGCTCACACAAGGAGGAAGGTTTATGAAGGGGATTTGGATGCAGGAGGAACTTTTTAGAGAGCTTCTGTAACTGAAGTGTCCCAATGAGGTTCTAGAGAACCCTTTTAACCCTTGATTCAGTTAGTTGCCAGGATAGTGCCAGGGGTATTTCTGAAAGGTAAAATTCTGTGGGTTATGTTTGAGACACGAATAGGTCTTTCCTGAGAAGAGCAGATTGTGTGAGGTGTTTTATAGGACAGGACCAATGCCAATTAGCTTTGAGAAATTATCAGCCTGTAATTTTGAAACCTCATAAACAATTGTGCCAAGCATGCAAAGTAGAGTGTTAACTTACTAGAATGTTAACAAAATCTATACTGCGTAATGTGTGAAGAGGTGTCTATGGAATTGTTAGAAATAACAGAATGAACTGGCTCTAGCACATGATGCACTCAGCATTGAGAACGGGTTTAGGTGTTTTTCTTCCCACCGTTAGTGGCTGTGGGGGAAGTAAGAAGGAGATTGTGGAACAGGATCAGTAAGCATAGACAAGCTAAGTTTTTGGCAAAACCAGTGTTTCTATTAATATGGGTTTATATAAATCACACCCATGTTGCCATATAAAAATGAATGTTTTCCTAATCCCTTTCATCACTGTATCTCATGTAACTATCATCAACTATCATCATTTAATTTATAGTCAGTTTTAGCTCTTCAAAAACGCATGTAGTGAATTACAATGTTCTTCTGTTGGGTCTGCATCATAGCTTGATCTGTCTTTATCTTCTGCTAGAACTGGATGCTGACTTGGCAAATATCTACTTTGGTAATCAACAAGCCTTAAGGGATCTTCTCAGATGCCTAGTTTAATTCTTTTCAGCATCCACAGAGGTGGGGATCCCCCCTGATGAATCTGAGATTTGGTGCAGTGAATGATGGGAGTCAAACAGCAGACACTTCCTGTGAGTTCTTCAGATTTTGTGGGTTGGGGACAGTTCTTCCAGGTTACCACAGTCCAGCCTGTTGACCTTGGTGTTATTGACCAGCTTTCTGTTGGTGTTATTGACCAGATCTTGACTTCCTGTTAACCAGCCTGTTGACACCTTTATGGTTATCTTGATGCCCCTCTTGGATGTAAACTGGTAATATCTAAGTCGTTTTTCATGCAAATGTCGTTCAACAGTGAGTGAAACTGACTAAAGAATATGGTTGTGGTAGAGCTAAGTGGTGAAACATTTTAACCAGAGAATCTTTATTGATACACATGGTAATGTTCGTCCAAAATGAGTTAAAAACAGTAAAAAGCATACATAATAAAATCTTTTTTGGAAGACAGAAGAAGACGCTGTTCTAGATCAATAATTTTACCAGCCATCCCTACAAACTCATGGAGGACCTGACTGTCACTCTGCCTGAAGAACGTGTTTTAACACGAATAGATACAAGTCAATGCCATGGTTACAGAATATTTTAGCTCAAAATATCACTTAATTGAATATGCTATTCTTGTAGCCCTTAAAGCTTAGAGCATATTAGCCATTATTTGTTTTGTTATTTTTTTTAAATAAACTTACTCTATATATAGGGCTCACGATTGTGCAGAATAGAGCGACATATTTACATTATTTCAGCTCTAAATAAGCAATATGATGAACTGAATTTTAGTTCATTTTAACCGATTACAAAGGAATAGCACAGACACATATGATCAAAAGTTTTTTTTTTGTTATTTTCAGTTATTTCTATGACCAAAAATCATCCCTGCTAAAAAAATTCAGCATAGACTAGCATGATTTATATGCTGGTCTATGGTGGTTAATACTGGTTAGTGCTGGTTTGATACTGGTTTAGCTGGTGAACCAGCATAACTGATGGAAGACCATCATGCCTACTGAAAAATCCAGCATAGGCCAGCATGATTTATATGCAGGGCCACCAGCAAGGGTTTGGTAGTTAAAATTGGTTACCATTTTAACTCATTATCTTGTATTTTAATAACTAGTGCTGAAAATAATGTGTGATGTAAATGCATGGACCGTGTAGTGTTACATGGTCCATGCAATTTACCAATTTACCAAAAACATGTAAATACTTTACATAATATTTTACATTTATTAAATATCTGTGGTCTGTCTAAAAACACAACACAAACCTTTTATATTAATGCACTGGCAATAAATGCATATTAAAAAAAAATAATCAATGGAAATCACTTAAAACAAAAAACAACAACAACAAAAAAAAAACAGCATAGACCATCATACTGTAGATGGTCACCAGCTTTAACAGCAATTATACCAGCAGGATTACCAGCATATGAGCCCCAGCATCATGGGGTCAGCTGTTCCAGCGGTGGGACCACTTGCATTTTTTATGGTAACCATGAAAATAACTTAAAATGCTCCATCATTTTTAACCAAACACATAAGTTTAATACATCTTTTTATAATTATTTATTTGTTAATGTACTCTCACATATCAATAAAACATTGTGCTTTTGTAAAATAAAGAAAATAAACAGGGTGCGCTTTCTGCTGTCTCAGTCTCCCCGAAAATCTTTTTGAAACGCGTCACTAAAATGAACTAAAATTCAGTGAATACTGCACACACATATCTATATATTTATATATCTATACATATACATCTATAGAAAGCTTAAAGTGTTTACTTTTAAATGTAGCAAGCTTAATTAAAAATAAATATTCTCAGTTTGTGTAATCCATATGAATCTAAGGAGAGATACAGTCTTTCTGCCACACTTCATTCACTGATAATGACCTGAGACAGGACACGCCCACACGCTGTTCACAGGGAAACAGTCAGGGCAATCTACAGTACATACAAGGCCACGCCCCCAAACACACACACGCGCACACACACACACACAAACACAGTAGATCCGATAAGTTTCCCGAACGTGGAAGTTGTTATGCGCTCTACAGGTTTCTGGAGCTCTACAGAATGTTCTGGACAGTGGGAGGAGTTTAGATTTACCTCAGAACAACACTGAGACTCCAACAGAGAACGAAGGAGGAGAATCCAGCAAGCTGTTACCATGGGTAAGTTATTAAATCTGATATGATCCTTATTCTGATAATATATAACTAATATTATTTTATTTTTCCTCATTTTCTCACAAGCTTTTGCCAGTTTATGTGAAACATTGACATTTAATGTCACTTAAATGGTTTGGTTAGCATGTAGATAACACTGCTAAATCATGCTAACTTGCTAACATGCTAAATTACAGATGGTTGTCAGTAACAGCTGTGGTGTAAATGTTTATAATATATTTCACCCCGTTTTGGATAGCTTTATGTTATGGTAGCTATTTGGTTCAGTTTTTGGTTAGCTTATGACACTGCTATCTATAATGTTATTTAGCACAAACACTTTAGCTCCCGGTGCCTAAAAAACTTAGTCTTATGTAGCTTATAGATGTTTGTGATACTAAGGTGTAAATTTAATTCGTAATGCAAAATGTATAAATCGTTGTATAACATTGCAAAAGTTTGTGTTGTCTTTATGCATGGTCAATATTTATTGATGATTATTGACAGTAATTTTATTATCATCATGCTTATGTTATGACCATGAAAATGATCAGCCACCTGTTTTATAGAGACCAAATGCAAACAAGCAGGCAAGATACAGATGGATCATCATTATGTCATGGGAACCTCGACCACGACTGGGGTCTGGATTCCGGACGGATCTCTTGTATTTTTTTAAGTGGTTGACCACACGATAAGGCTTCACCTGTGACTGCATACAACCAGCACATGGACTGACCAAGAATGTTACCACTGCTGGTCACAGCGTCTGTGTGAATTGCAAATCAGTTTATGGTAAGCAGCCATAAACACCATGGACATGTCAGGTATGCGATGTTCACTTGTGTTTTGAGTTAAACAAGAACTGCTTTTCGAGAGAAGCACAAAGATGTATGATTGTGTATAGGGTGTAAAAGTGGGATTTTACAAACCTAACACTCTTTCTTCATAGTGCACTGTTCCTGTTTACACTGTTTTACCCTGAATGTCTGTTTGCATGGTCATATTTACAGTATGCCATAAATGTGCATAAGATCATCTGTGTCCCTCTTCCCTCAATCCTGGACATTTACTTTGTGCTAGATGAAAGAGGTTACATTTATCTGTTTATAAGTAAGAAAAATACACAAATGTCAGGACATGTCAGAACTACTTCAGGGCCCATAAACCTGCAGACCCCTAAATAATGTGGGCTAAACTCACTCATTTACACTCCTGTGGTGTAAAAGTAACTGTGTGAAAGTGTCCCTAAGAGGTTGGTCTCATGTTTTTTTTTTTGGGGGGGTTTTTCTTTTTATATTTTTTTTATCATCCTTGTCTGATACGAATGAGATTATAGGCACTTATAAGTATGGGCGTAATGGTGAAAACAGGTTTCTAGCCCAAACGCTTACAAGGGGATGAGGCTGTATACTGCGATTCCAGGGGGTGTGTTAAATTGTTAATTTGGGGGTGTGGCTTATACCACTTGCTGCAGCTGTCCCTCCCCCTGCATGTGAAACTAAAAGTCAAAGAATGAATCCTGTTTTCACTTTAAAACGAACAGCACTTTTGTGTTATTTTCACTTATGTCACAGGAAGCGTAGGTGCTAGGTCTTTGGATTTGTTGTGAAAGAAGGCTCTCCAAGGTTCATGTGGGTATTTCAAAAACTGCACTTGGGATAACAGTTTTTCAAAAGTGGTCCAAAAGTGTTTTCTTTCATTATGTGTGTCCTTCACAAACCCAATTATAGTCTCAGGTGAGGCCAATATCAAGGGGTGAGTGATTATTGATTGACATGATTTGTTAAAAAGTAGTAGAGGTTCTCAAGCCCTTTGATGTGCCCTGCCTTGTTTTCTGATCTGACCAAAAACAAGCAAGCTAGGAGTAAGGGGAATGAAGAGGTTTTCATGGGTACGAAACATACAAAAATGGGTCCTCATAAATCACAAATGGTGTGTGTTTGTTTCCTGGTGGGTATTTTAATTTCATTGCACTTGGGAGACCAAGGTGAACATTTCTGTATATTTGGGATGGTGGGGGATTTGGTGGTGGTGCAAAATTCAGCCAGTCCCGAAATGGAAATATGGGTGCTCCTGGTGCTTTCTATTTGTACGACCTGCACTAATGGTTGTTGTGCTTCAAAAACAACAATAATAAGGGGGTGCCCCAACTAGTGCTACTACTACTACTACTACTACTACTACTACTACTACTAATACTACTAATAATAATAATAATAGAAAACTGACTTGGTTCTTTGAGATGACTTTCTTTCTTAATTTTTCTGAAATTAATCCAGGCTTTAAAATAATCTAGGTTAGGGATCTCTATGCAATTCAGCCCCATGAGGCTCATTCTCTCTATCTGCCCTCTGCAAGGAAATGAAAGGTCACTCTGAGATGCACATACTACAATTTCATCAATTATGAGTAATGTAAAACTGAATTGATGTTGTACTGTATGAAGCAAAAAATCTGAGCTCATATAATGATCCATCCAGAATTACTGCTTTCATTAAAATGAACAATAAAACTACAAATTATGTTAAAATAATAACAAACAATATGCAGTAAGAAGTGATAGTTTGAGCTAAAATATACTGTAACCATGGCACTGACTTGTAGCCATTTGTGCTGAAGCTTGTTTCTCTGGCAGGGTGACATGGATTTCCACCATGATTTTGGAGAGCAGAATGATGGGTAGGGGTGGCAATATTGGGTAAAAGTTTGGTCTAGCATGTCTGATTCCTTTGTCCTCTGATAGTATAACTGATGGTATGTTTTTTGGGGGGAATTTTTGAAATCCATGTCATAAATTTTTACTGTGTGGAACAATAACATACATGTCAGTGAAGATTCTTAGCTGGTTTAAAATGTTTCCCTACTCATCTTACTTAGAAACTGACAGGCCGTGCGGAGCGCATTAATCAGAGAAGCAGCCAAAAGGCCCATGGTAACTCTAGAAGAGCTGCAGCGATCCACAACTCAGGTGGGAGAATATGTCCATAGGACAACTATTAGTTCTGCTCTCCATAAATCTGGCTTTTATGGAAGAGTGGCAAAAAGAAAGTCATTAGTTTTACTGGGGGACCTTAGAGAAATTTCTGTTTCACAGAGGTACTTTGTGATTTTAATCCCGTCCGTACGCTCCAGTAGAAATCCTCATCCTCAACACGTGGTCTTGTGCAACGCCCACATGTAAAACACAGTCATGCCCACCTGCGTAATAAACACGGAGATGTTAGTCCCGTCCGAATCCATACATGAAATCAGAGACGTCGGATGAAAAAAATTCAAACTCAAACGTCCCCCAGTAAAACTAGTCCCGTCCGAATAGTGCTATTGTTGAAAAAAAAAATAGCCATAATAAGTCCCATTTTCAGTTTGCAACAAGCCATGTTGGACCTGAACACACCAGAGCTACAATGAAATAGTTTAGATCAAAGCTTCTTCATGTGTTTGAATGGCCCAGTCAAAGTCAAGACCTAAATCCAATTGAGAATCTGTGGCAATATTTGAAAATTGCTGTTCACAGGCACCCTCCATCCAATCTGACTGAGCTCGGGCTATTTTGCGTAGCAGAATGTGAAGAACTCTCTAAATGTGCAAAGCTGGTAAAGACATACTCCAAAAGACTCGTACAGTAGCTGTAATTGCAGTGAAAGCTGGTTCTACAAAGTATTGAATCATCTGGGCTGAATATAAATGCTTTCCACACTTCTCAGGTTTTGATTTGTAAAAAAATTTCTTTTAGACATTTATAATTTTCTTTTCACTTCACAATTATGTGTTACTTTATGTTGGTCTATCACATAAAATCCCGAAAAAATACATTTATGTTCGTGGTTGTAATGGGAAAAAATGTGGAGAAGTGATACAGTATAAGGGGTATGATGACTTTAACACGATAACACTGTTTTGGACAGAGAGGAAAATGGTTTGAGAACCATTAAAGAGCTTATACAGGTTTTTTGTCCGAACATTTACCTCTATCAAAGCTGTAAATCAAGGATTTTTAATAGTAATTAAATGCATGTGCAATATGCCAGAGTTAATATCCTCTATCGAACTGTAGGACTACAATATAGTGAAGTAAAATGTTATTTTAGTCTGCGGACTTCTATGACTAGTGACGGACAGGCGATGTTAAATGTGTTTAGATTTATATTCAAGCGTCTGACTGCAAGAAATTTTATTCATTCTGATGGAAAATAATAACTTTCTGGCTTTCAAGCTGTTATGCACTAAATAGCCAACGGCTTTTATCATGCAAAACTTTATTTCAGATAATAGTTTTGGGTTTTCAGCTGCTGTCTGATTAGTACTTTTAGATACTGTAACTTATTTTAGAACAAACTCACTGCTTGTTTTTACATTTATGTTCAGAAACCACAGCATCCCACACATTTTCATAAATGTTCAGTTTTCTACAAAGTATAATCTTTCTCAGATTATATATGTTGGCATGCCTGCAACACTCCTGTTCCATAAATGTGTCTATATTCCATGCACCTTCAGTTTTTTTGTTGTTGTCGAGGAGTGCTAAAACTTTATCTTACCTTAGAGGGTAAAACAAAAGAACAGGCTCACACTGACAAAAGATCACACTGGAAAGGTATTTTTTGGATTAATATTTCTTATCGATTCATAAGCAAGCAGTGTCCAGTGCAAATTCACAGATTGTCATATGACTGTACACCAGTATGTTCATTAAATGTCGCTTAGGGACACTCACTCACCATCAATATCATTTATCCTGTGTACAAGGGGTCTAACCAAAGGAGACTAAGTACAAGTCCATTGCAGGACAGACACACAAGCTCATTCACTCACTGTGGGAAATTTGGGTAGGCTAATTAGCCTAATCTCCATGTCTTTGAACTGTGGGGGGAACAGGAGTTCCTGGAGGAAACCCACAGGGAGACCTTCATGCACACAAACCCGAGGCAGGAATCGAACCCGGATGCTGGACGTGTAAGCTCCAGTGCTAACCTTTAAGCAACTGTGCCGCCTCACATCAAGAGATAGTGCCAAATAAGGAACTTTCAAGAACACTTAAAGGGTCTTTGTCACCATTATTTATTTACTATTACTATTATATAGTATTTATTTACTATTTAATACTGTTTATACTATTTTATCACTTCAAATAATAAATATGATCCCAGAGGTGAAACTGATTGTATCAGCAGAGTCTCAACAAAGCTGTTTCTTATTGTTCGTGTGTTTGTTTCGTATTGTTGTTTCTATTTGATCTAGAAAAAGAAAAATGCATTAAACAGTTGTTAACAAAAAAAAAAAAAGAAAGAAAGAAGGGAGCTGGTTGTATCAATAAACAGATTACAATGATCACACTGGAAAGGTATTTATTGGATAAGTATTACTTATCGATCAAAACTACTGTACACCTCAAATTTGATTAGTTCATCACACGGAAAAAAAAAATCTTTGAAAGAATTAATGTTAATCCTTAATGATCATCTTTCACTTGTCCTGGACTGGCTATATGGTACCATCAACAAACCAGTGTCACTTGCATAAGCTCTATATTAAAGTAAAAAACCTTTCCCTCAACAGAGTAGAAGGTCTCAGGCACGTCCCCTATCTGTCTGCCATTTTCCCATACTGCCCTTTCATTCATCCCAGTGAGGATTAAGAACACTTTATACTTCCACCAAGTAAGAATCACAAGAGAATGTTGTAGCTACGACAGTCACATCCTAACCAACCAATCATATTCTCCCGTGCGCGGCTAAATGTTATTTAGAAGAAACAGCCCTGGAGGCGTCCCTAACCAACTTTTCTCAAACTGGTGAGAAAAGTTCTCAGACTGTCAGACTAAAATGTTGCAAACCAGCAAAAATAAAGTTCAGTTGCCATGCCTTGACTAACATATAGGGTTCTACTTTATCTCACCCTGGTGTCTTAGGTTACATTGCAACCCCATGACCGTTACAATGCCTGCCTGCTCCTTACATTCCAAGACCCGCTTGTCTTATATACAGTAGTTATTTAATGCCAGGAGATGGATGCCCCAGGGCAGCCCAGGTACATTGTCATCTGGGACAATGTAAGCGTCCTATCTGGCTCACACCTGTTTAATTGACTGTACAAATTTTCAGGCTTCCTGATAATAATGATCATAGTTTGCTATGCTTTGAAGACATCAGGTTTTAGAAACGGACATTCGAATTGTTCTGTTTCCTACTCTTATCCTTAGCTATTACGATATTAAATAAAATTCCAACGGACAGCAAGTTCACCTGATTACTAACTGCACACATCAGGACCCAATCACTTCTCCACACTAGTGATGGACGATTTTCTTGATTGAATCATTGAAATTGATTTGTTTTTAAACTTGCTTTTTCACAATGTTATAATCTAGATATACATATTTAAACTTTAATCAAATTATCTATAAGTCTTTAAACAAATACCAAAAAGAAAATACAGTCTTCTTACAGTATCTTCTTACAGTCCCGATTATCATCTCCTAAATCCTGTGCTGCACCCAAAGACTGTCTGCTTAAAAACACAGGCAGCTCATCACTGAGGCCCGAGCTCGTAACGAAGAAAGGCTGTAGGTATGGATCTGGTACAGATTTAAAAGTCAGATAATGCTGCAGTACATCCTAAGTGGCACTTCTAGAGCCCAAATTTTTATCATTTGCAACCTCAACACATTCAACAGAACATGAAGATGAAATGGGAAGCTGGTAGTTTGTTAGAAACAAGCTAGGCAGCTAACTCAGATGAATGATTATATAATGTAATCATTTTTTATTTCAAAACCAATTCTAATAAATATGGTGTACTTTTAAAGTTGCACTGTGTGCAATGGGGGAAAAAAGTTAATCAAAATCGCAATTCAGTAATCATTCATAAAGTAAAAAAAAAAAATCTAGATTTTGATGTTTGTAATATCTCCTAGCCTTGGTCCACACTGTACAGTATAAAGATTCCCACTGCATGTATTTGTTTAGCGTTTCGTGCACTAAATGCCCGTTTGCCCTCCCCATCCTTGGTATAATTCTGAAGTCTGATTGTGTTTTGGATTTTTTTTTTTTTGTGCTTATCAGTGTTTATACAACAATCACTTTACTGACAAAACGAAGATAACAGGATGTTCACCTGGAAACAGGTGACTGCAGCTCAAGGCTCTCTAGTCAGTGATGAATAATATCAGATTGCCCTGCTCAGTGCCAAAATTGTTTGACACTGTGAGCACCCGAGTGACAGCAATCTATTCCCCAGCTCCACCAGTCATCACTCACACAGAAAAGTATGTAGGTAAACCTACTCAGGAGCACGGCTTTCTACTCCAGCGTTATAGAGTAATACATTGATCAGACGTAACATTATGACCAACCAACTTACAGTATGACCTGTGAGTTCTGACACTTTTTCATCACAAACAGCATTATTCTTTTCGGCAATTTAATCTATACTGTAGTAATTCTTCTCTTGGATTGGAATACACGGGCCAGCCTTCACACAGCCTGCATCAGTGATCCTTGGCTGCCCATGATCCTGTTGCCAGGTCACTGGTTTTCCTTCCTTTGATCACTTTTGATAGGTTGCAGACATCCTAATAGAGCTGGAGCAAAATGCGACCTACTCAATATTTGGCAGGTGGTCGTAATGTTATGGCTCAACGGTGGATAATAATACTGGTGGTCGGTGGTATGCCACGCTCTAGTTGGTGAAAAAAAATTGAGAGCAACTTCTAACCAAGGGAAAGTGAGCAGCAGCAGAATACACCCCTTGAGTTTAGAACACTTGCCACTTGTAGTGGAGGAAATGAAACAGCTTTTAGGGCTGCCTATCACTGCTGGTTTGACCAACACTCAATCACAAAGCCTACTTGTCAGGATGAACAAAAGTTCCTGGATACACTGATTGAATTCCCTCTGTATTTTAACCACTTTCTCTTCAAATGCGAAGTCTCTAACGTTTTTGCGAATGAGTCATATGATGCAAACCCAGTTAAAGACATGCAGGTAGAGCAGACAAAACTCCCACACATTATGGTGAGTGATGAAGGAAGACTTCTAGTTTGACAGCAACACTGGATCACTTAATGTCCTGTATGTTCAGTTCCTTATCATTCACCAACTAGGAATGAATCAGCTCGTCTAAATCAATGTTCTTCAGTGAGCCTCTTTAAATATTTAATCCTCAAGCCTTTTCAATTCATTTTCAGAAAAAAAGCTCCCAAAAGGCGTGTCTCTACCCATACAGCACAGATTGACTCTGGTGCAGAAGGAAATGAAATCGAAGAACAATAGCAGAAGAAGTCAAGCTTAACCTTCAGCCACTCTAATACTCTCACGAAATCCAAGCTGTAGATGGAGGTCCAATTGGAAAAAGTTAATTTTTACTCATTGTCACCCCAACTTCAAGGTATTGCCCTTCACCCTGATCCAAATATCGCAATATTTTTGGCTTTCCATGCATGCAAAATCAAATTCTTTTCTGCCAACAGTGCTAGATGAAACCATTTCTGTTGAGAGCCTCAAGACCACAAGGTGAAAATTTCCATAGAACACCAAAAACTGTTCAGAAAAGCCAAAGGCTGTGGCCTGCCAGCTCGTCATGCCATAGAGCTAATTCCCAGAAGCGCACTTCCATAGGCTATACTGCCCAGATCCTACTAAAAGCCATGTAGTCCCTTTCAATGGAACACACCCCATAGTAGACTTTGGCCACTCTACGTATTATATTATGTTATACACTATGGGCTTTCTTGAACTAACTCAGTGTTCTAATGACATTTATAGTTGGATTGTTTGAGACAACTTCAACTCTGCCAACGTTTTGAATTAAAATCATGGCAGAATATCATGACATTGCCATAAAAGCACTGATAACCTTGCTTTCATTTCCAACAATTTTTGTGAAGCAGGTTTTCTGACTGGACATACGGAATAGACTTCAGAAGTGCTATCATTCCTAGATGGGACCGTCTCATCACAGGGAAAAAGGCTCACGCTGATTCTGCATTATGGTACATTGTACTTTTATGTATTTTATTATGGCCAGTAAATAATAAAACTTTATTTTATGATGACCAAAATTTTCTTTTTTTTTTTCAAAATTATTTTAAAACTGGTCTGTGGTGCAAAAAAGGTTTGAAACAACTGATTTACAGAAATGTGTTAAAGACTATTAAGCTGTGGTGCAGAGGTAACATAGTAAAAAAAAGCACATCATACATTTTTTAAATTAAAATACTAATTTAAATAATTCATGATTAATTAACTCCAGAAAGAAGTTCCTATAGGTCAACGATGGGCTTTGTGTGGTAGGAAGGCTGAACGCAAGTCACAGAGTTGCATTCTGGATCACGTGTCCAGTCTTGAATTGAGATTGAGCATAATAGAAGAACAGAAGAGGACCGAGTACTGTATCTTGTGGAACACCAGTGGAGAGTCTATGTAGAATAGATATATGTATCACATCCACCTTCACCATCAAATTACTTTACAGTATATGACTGACCTTTCATGGAGGAAGCAAACCTTTTCCAGACTGTACCACATGTTCAAATACTCATAACAATGGACAGGTTGGTAGACTGTGTGAGACACTGATGAAAGGTGCTTAGCATAAAAGTAGCTTTTTAGTGATGGTAACAAAGTGCAGTGGATTGTAGTCAGTGCATCCAAGGAGTTTAGAAAGAACAAAGAGAGAAGTTATATTGGTCTGTAGGTGCTGATGTCTGAATGAACCAGAGCGGAATTAATCAGAATGTGAATAACCCTTGCTCTCTTGAATGCAGTTGGTTTATGATCAGATATTTTTTTGTTGCTAGGTTGAAAAAAAATGCACCAGTAAAAGAAAAGGGGAATGGCAAGTTTGTAGGAATTTAGATAGGAGTGAAGGTCTGAGAGATTCCCACACTCTTTTTATCATGAACGAATGGCATATTCATATTCGTATTTAGCAGTCAATGAAGATGGAGCAAGAGGAGCTGGTGAAATGGTAGTGTAGAAAAGATGTTGTGGAACTTGTGTGGACATTTTTAGTCTTCTCTAGCTGAAGACAGTGTTATCAGAAGTCACTTCAGATTAAAATGAATGCAGAAAGGTATGGTAAGATACAAGATCTCTATTAAGGTGTAATTTCATCTACTTTCTTTTAACTTTTTTTATTTCTGGTAGTTGGCTTGCCATATAAGATGTGCCCTATTTGTCACACAACTCCTATTCACCATCTCACTCTGTCCAGCTTCCAAGAATGGCAAAGCTGATGCTTTCTTCTACATTCAAAACATCTGCTGTTATAATTGGTTCCTTGTTGAGTCTGGTTCCTCTCATGATTTCCTCCTATTGTCATCTGAATTTATAAATTTTTCCTTATGTTTTTCTAATTTACTTTTGTTATTTTTTACTTTTTGTAATGATGCTTTGCAACATTTGTTATGAAGGGGTGCTTCAATATGGCGCCCCTCTGTATTCTATCACGTATGGAAGCCTGAACACAGGACTTGGAGTGGGCGTTGGGCCTTGGATTGTTTATTTCGGTGGGGAATGATCGGCTCGCGTGAACACCACGCAGCGCTATAAAGGGAAGGAGTGCGCGCTAATGTCAGCGCGTGCCACCGTGCTTTCGTCACAAAGAACAGGTATTTCGTTTATTACTGTTATTATTCTTGTTTTTTACACCGCTCTTTTCAGTTCTCTCTTTTCTCTTTCCTCTTTTTACTTCCCTCTTTTCACTTTTCTCTTTTCACTTTTCACTTTTCTCTTTTCACTTTTCACTTTTCTCTTTCCTCTTCTCACTTCTCCCTATACCAGAGCCACCCTCTCGTACCTGGGGCTATCTAATGTACCGGCCAGGTGTAGCTTGTTTCCTTAGATTGTCAGTGCTGCGGGGTTGCCTAGCAACCGCCCGTCGTGTGTGTGGCCGTGTTACAACATTGAACATTGTTAAAAGCACTATACAAATTATGTATAAACAATTGAATTGTATAAACCCAGAAACCCAATCTTTTCAAATCCTGATTCACGGGTGTGCTAACCTGAGGTCTGTACATAAAAATTAAAACCACATCACAAACGCAACAGTCCAACCATGCTCTGAAGGTTATTGTGGAAGACAAAGCCTCTCATGGAAAACCAGTGATCTGGAACCGTGGTCAGTTTTCCAAGTCTCTCTACCTGATACAACTCCATGAGTAACCCAAAGTCTTTAAAACAGCAAAACTCATAGATAATCACATGTTTTGATGCTATGGATTGCCATAAGATATTGAATTCCATAAATAAATGAAAAAAAAAAA